>VICI01000955.1:0-27649 GCA_019593645.1 Akabosia matsudoensis | reverse complement strand
GGAAGCAGTTACATGTCAGTCAACTCTGCAGTGAAAGAAACGAAGAATAGTTTCGCTTGAGAAAAATTTCGGGGCCATAATATTTGCCTTGAGCACTTTAGTGTGAATCTATATTCATGACGATACTTAATATTTGATGGCGTTTGCGTTTTATACCTGTCAGCCAAAGCTTTTAATGCTAACACCAGCTAAAAAGAGTTTTTTTTAAGTAACAGAATTTCGGGTTGCTCTGGGTGGACGAGATATCACTTCACAAAACTACTAAAACTGTACATTTGAAAGAATTGTGCAGAGCAAAGTTATAAAAATGTTTGCTTCGCTTTTTTCAATATAAGAATTTAAATGAACGAAAGATCATACAGATTGGTACTGATGTTTATTATGATTAATATCCTTAACATATTGTAAACAAAAAGACCAATTAAATTATCTGCAACGTGGAAAGGAACGGAATGGGGAACATTAAGGACAATGGTCATCTCAGCGACTTAAACGATTCTTAGAATACTTTAATGGATATGGGACTTTGGTCAAACCGATCAGATCGGAATCAGAACTGGAAGGTTGTGCCAACGTTAACTTAACAATGTATAAATCCATACTTTTTTTTTCATTATCAAGCAACAACAAAGACAACGAGAAACTGACGTTGACGAATGCAAGCAACTCCTGTGCATTTATGCCAAACCATGTGTGTTGACTGCATGGAAATCTCGCTGCACCGGCTCATCAGCAGCTGACTTGTGTTATTCTGACAGAAGCCCAAATCAACACAACAAAACGACACAGTCCATTAAAAAATACTTTTTGAGTTAAACTAAGTATTTTAAAGTTTGTATTTAAGCATGGAACAGTGAGTAGTTGTGCAGCTTTTAAATATGTAAGCCACAAATGGACAATCATGTTTATGGTTTTATTTAAATTGAAGCATAATGCAATCATGTTATTTTTTTTTTCGTCTAAGGTTTGCCAAATTTTTTACGCTAACTTATACTCGGGCTCGAAAACGGGTTTTTAGAACCTCTTCCAGCAGTATCAAATGGATATTGAAGAACAAAGAGGTCCCTTTGTAAGACTAATTCTGAATGCATTATGACAAAATGAATAAACAAAATAATATGATACTGCCTGTCAACAATAATTCAAATGGTCAACTTCCTTCATTTTCAGGCTATTTCTAACTGGAGGGCTTTTCGCTAAAGAGGCTCATGCGGAAGCCAAATATGATCTCGATAAGGTAATAGAAAGTTTTATGGCGGAGCCTGTAACTCCCCGAAAGGAGCTGCAAGAGAATTCAACTGAAATGAGAGTCAAGATGGAACTCCTCATCATGAGAATACAAGTGAGTTGGTTTGCAAAACATGTAAACAACCCGTGAAAACTAAATCTGACATGATAAATCCTACGTGGCTTTGGCAGGCGGAGTTTTGTCGGGCCCTGGAGAAGGAGGAAAACGAATTTCCTACTAAGTTTAAAGTGGACCGTTGGACAAGAGAAGAAGGAGGCGGTGGAATTACCTGTATTATCCAGGATGGTCATGTATTTGAAAAAGCTGGTGTTAACATATCAGTTGTTCATGGAAATTTGCCCCCGGGTGCAGTAGCGCAAATGAAGTCTCGGTAAATTTTTAATGTGCATTACATACCACCATACGAACTTGACCTGTCTAAAACACAGATAGGAAAAGAACAAAACAAATGACATTATGTGAAAATGAAGTCTCAAGATTTATTTCTCTTTCCCTAGTGGGCGCGAGTTTCATGGAACCACACTTCCGTTTTATGCTCTAGGAATAAGCAGTGTCATACATCCCAGAAATCCGTACGTTCCTACAATCCATTTCAACTACAGATACTTTGAGGTCAAAACCGATGACGGCGTGCACTGGTGGTTCGGAGGTGGCACTGACTTGACCCCTTATTACCTCAATGAAGAGGATGCCAAACATTTTCATTTGAGTTTGAAGAAAGCTTGTGATAAGCATGGACCCGAGCATTACCCAAAGTTTAAGGCCTGGTGTGACAAATATTTCTTTCTTCCGCATAGAGGTAAGCGCATCTAATGGTGCAAAAGATGATCAATTCATTATACACAGATTAAAGCTGATTTATTTGTTCTAAAGGCGAATCAAGAGGAATCGGAGGGATATTTTTTGACGACGTGGATTATCCTGACAAGGAGAGTGCCTTCAAGTTCGTGACATCCTGTGCTGAAGCTGTGATACCCTCTTATATACCTCTTGGTTAGTATTTGTGGATATGCTTTGATTTTTATGGTGGATTTTTACCAAATATCCTTCCTGTGTTGCATCATCAGTTAATAAGCATAAAGCAGACGGTTATGGACTGGACGAGCGTACCTGGCAGTTATTAAGACGAGGTCGTTATGTAGAATTCAATTTAGTATACGACCGAGGCACAAAGTTTGGACTGTATACTCCTGGAGCCCGATATGAAAGTATCCTGATGTCTCTTCCGCTGACTGCGGTAAAACATTTTTACAAAATTCACTTGTCCGCTGTCAGCGTTTTTTAAAACATCTTCTGTTCACTTTAGCGATGGGAATACATGCATACTCCTCAAGAAGGCAGTCCCGAATATAAACTGACGGAAGTTCTCAGGAATCCAAAAGAATGGTTGTCCTAAGTTGAATCACCAAACGTGAATTTGTTCCTTGAAATCGCACGAGTTCCTTAACTTTTATTGTTGTTGTTTAATAAATTGTTAGCCGAGATGAAGTGCATGTGTTGATTGTTATATTATTTATGTTTTCAAATAAATTATAATGCTCGTGAAATCGGGAAAATTCACTGTGAAGCTTATGATGAGTTTATTGTTCTGAAATTCTTTGTTACATTTTTATTTTCATTTTTTGAGCTGATTATTATTATATTTACAAAATGTGTTTACAGTTACACAGTCAATCTCCAAATAAGGCCAAGCATGGGCAATATTGTGAAACAAAACTATTCCGCCAAATCATTTACATGTTTTTCGCAGGCACTGGACGTAAAAAGTCGTTATTATTATAAAAATCATATAAAAAGCACCTTGCGGATTGCGATCGATCATAAAGCTGCAGTAAAAAGTGTAAAACAGTATTTGTGTCTAGAAAAAATAAAAATATTTTTAAGAAAGGGTCAATTCGCCAAAATAATACACACATTGAAAATACAGAAGAAAAAAACTACAAAAAAACTTATCTATTGCTATAAATTAAAGTCTGCAGGGTAGAACGGTTTTGGTGTGTTCACAACGAAACTCTGAAAACAGTTGAATAAAAGTCTAGCTCCTAATTGATTTTTAGTTTTTTGGGGCCATGACGCTGCGGCTGTTCCTGCATAACTTCCTTTTTTCAGGTTGGACAGTTCAACTAGTCCCATTGCATCAATCATGGAAGCCTCGTAAACATTGGCTTCTCTTTCTGATGAATGGTGAAACACACTAACAATGTGAATTCCCATTCCACTCTTCCAAATCTCCAGAATCTTATCAACCTTTTGTCCCTTTTTCAAGGATTTTCGTGCAATTTCCTGAAATCTTCGTTTTGCTTCAATTAAATGATCTATCGGCCGTCTCCCATGAGCTTTTCCAATGTAGAATATACTCTCGAGGAATTTTTGGAACTTTTCTGTGTTACAAATCACTCCCGTATTGAATAAATCCCCAGAAAAGTTCACCCTCTTGATAACTCTCGGATCCAAAAGCAAATAGTTGTAAAATGACTTGCTCATGTTGACTGTTGGAGTAGCACTCTGGAGAAAGTCAACTTTCAAGTTTCCCCACTCATGGATCAACTGAATGTTCTCCAGTCCGGCTTGTAACTCTGGAGAGAAGTTTTTAGCTCCCGATTTGGGTGACAACAACACCTGCATCTTGGTTTCATTCTGGGAAAATTTCGCCATAACGCCGTACGTCGAAGGAGTCACTGGAATGTTTAATGACTTCATTTGCTCTTGAAGTTTGGCGAGATCCGCTTGTGTAGGAATCGGAGTGATTGGAGGGGTAGAGTTGACGCAAGATTGACTGCTGTCACTCACGTAGCTGAGTGAATCTTCTGTGAGTAAATATAAAGGAGCGGTGATACTCGTGATTCCTCGACAGCGAGCAATTTGTGGGTGCAATGGCGATGGGGTGTAATTGTATAAAGTGTCCTTTGGGAAAGCTAGCTGCGGTGATGGGTTATAATTGTATAAGGTCTCCTTTGGTACAGGTAGATGCGGCGACGGCGTGTAATTGTATAAAGTGTCCTTAGGAACAGCTAGCTGCGGAGAGTTGCCCGACAATGCTCCCGATTGTCCCGACTCCTCGCGTATGGTGGTTAGTTTTTTCCTTACATCATCTTCGAAGTCACTTCCATCTGGGGACTCGTCCTCGGTCATGAGATTTGTATAGTCCATTGGATACATTTTCCTTGCAATACCTATAAAAAGAATCGACATTTTTCTAAAATATGTTTTTAAAAGAACGTCTTCTGTGGAAGATGAAAAGAATAGACTTACTGTGAAATCGGTCGTTCTGCGATTGCGTATACTGTGAAGGTAGTTCGCTGACTGATTGGCTCTCACACGAGTAGAATCCGTCACTTCCGCTCTCGTGCAATGTTTCCAACCGTCGTCCCAATAAATTTTTGCTGTTGTTTGGCTTCCCCAAGGAGCTTCCAAGACAAGTTCCAAGGGATTTTCTAAAGTCTCTTGACCTCAAGAACAGATACTTGAAGCAATTTTCCATCAACTCTTCTTCAATGTTACGCTTAACAATGTCGAAGCACGAATGACCATCGCCACTTGGTAGTTTTGGATCCCCACCGTAGTCTATCAAAATGCTCATCACTCTGTCAAAGTCGTACAATGCACTGAGGTGCATTGGAGACAATTTTTCGTCGATGTTTGCATTGTTTGGATCACCCCCATTCACAAGTAACGACTCAACTATGGAGGTGTCATTGTCACTACAACCCACTGAGAAATGAAGAAGTGTCATTTGATGACCTGGCACTACTTGATTCACGTTCACGTCGGGATACATGGCAATAACTTCCGAGAAACTTTCATGGTCGTTGGACGCAATGGCGTCTACGAGCCCATCCCAGTCACACTGAGCAGATCTGCTAGAGACTGGTGTGGAGTAGTCGTCTGGTACATTTCGCGCAAATGATCTTCTCGACTTGTTTCTTGCTGGAGAAAAAAATGTACTGATTCTCCGTCTTCGGCTACCCATGTCAAACGAATCGTCCATAATTGCTACAAAAAAATAAAATATACTTTATATAAGATTACCACAATGAATAAACAAAATTGCGCGCTTCTCAAAAGCTTTCAAATAAATATATAATGGATACCTGTATTAACCGTCTAATTCGTTTTAAAAAAGTGAGATACTTATCGCAGAAACCTTTAACTAACTTTTTGTTGATTACTTTGATCAAGTTGTTGATTTCTTGATGCGAAAAACATGTGTGGACTATCATAGAATGAACTGTTCAAGCCAAGCTCGTGTACACGGATGAAGCTGTTCATGAAAATAATATTTTGACAAACGGTCACACGGAGATGCTTTCGCTCTTTGAAGCTTGCTCTCCTCCTATTCGTTGTTTAGCACGTGAAGTAAGCCACTTGGAGCCGTTCATCGGACAAGCTTCTTGGATTCAGTGCTGCTTAGGGATTGGCTTAGTCTTCGCAATTCACATCTCTCTGCATGAATGTTCATTTTTTGTAAGCATGTATTGTACCTTTTCATGCACTTTCAGGTACTTGTCAAGTTGCTTGATAAAGTGTAAGGTATGAAATACTAGAAGAGACTTTTTTTATTCTTCCGCGACTATAGATCCCAGCAAAAAGGATTGACGGACAACGCATTTGATTTATTCCGCAGGTCTCATTTATTGTTTGTGGAAGAGTATGTGTTTTTAATATTCAGAATGCTTTCAGGATGGATACACGTGTACAGTTATTACGGATTTGGGCATGAAAAACACGAATGATCTTGTTTACTGGATGTATGGAATAGACCCTTGTGTAGAACCTGCCGGAGGATTAAAGTTTTTGATAATGGCAACTGAATGATTGATGAACTTACAGATAATAAGGATTTTAAAATGGGACATGATTAGGTTATTCTACTGGCCGTATTCGGGCTGAGATGAGAAGGCTTCAGTGTTTTTTTTACTCAAATTCAGTTCGCTTTTGCTTACTAAACAGCTACAATTCGTACCTTCATTTGCATATAAACTTTAATTTCTTAACAATATGAGGTTGCTAGAACCGTTGATTATTGGAGTTTGTGTTTTAGTATGCAAATCAGGTGCAAGTTTGAAGGAAAATGGGACTTTTCATAATCCCATTTTTGACGGTTCTTCCCCCGACCCATACATGTATCTGCATACGGATGGATTCTACTACTTTGTTTTGAGGATAGGTGATGGGATCACTGTCATGAAAAATGACAAGCTCACTGACTGGAGGAATCCTCTGCAACAAATGAAGGTGTACACTACTCCAGAGGGCAATGCAAATCTATGGGCTCCTGAGATTCACTTTTTCGATGGCTACTTTCATATTTACTTCACAATGGGCACTGGGTCTATTCCAACGCAGAGGATGTGGGTTATCAAAGCCTTGGAGAGGGACACACCATTTACAAATTATACAGAAAAGATTCGGTACTTTGTCAGAGCCACTACGAGAAGCAGTCCGACGGGATATTTTTCGTAATTTTTTTATATTGAAATTCTTTTTCAAAGATTGCTGCCACCTGGCCCTGAAGATTTCTACCAAATTGATGGAACTATCATTCAAAACGGAGACGGTCGTTATTACATGATGTGGTCTGGATGTGACCGAGCAGGGATTGATAACCCGACAAATCTATACATCGCTCCGATGAGCAGCCCAACACAGTTTTCGGGACCTAGGGTTCTTTTGCGAACACGGACAATGGCGTGGGAGGGGACTGTGCTAGAAGCTCCACAGTATATTTGGAGGGAAGACAGACTAATCATTGTCTTTTCGGCAAATGCTTATCAGAACAGAAGCTATTGTATGGGAATGATGTACTTAGATGATTATTCTAAGAGCGACCCTTTGAATGTTACGCAATGGAATCAGTCCATAAATCACCCTATTTTTCAGACAAATGATGCAGAAGAAGTGTATGGACCAGGGCATTGCTCAATCACATTTTCAAAAGGTTTCTCACGATATATTGCAACTTTTAAAACTCAGATTGCATCCGCTTGTTCGTTTCAGATATAAGCTTTAATGTTTATGTTTTATTTGCAGACCATTCCCAGCTCTGGTTGGCCTATCATGCCATGCAGATCCCGCAAATGATAGAAGCCGGCCCAGACAATCGCACTAGTCGTGTACAACAACTATCTTGGGGCAATGATAACCTCCCAGTTTTCCCACTGCCGGCTGGCCTTGGCGTTGCACTAGACACACCACGAGGGGAAGAGTAGCATTAAGGAAAATCATATACGATTTGATTTACTGTAAAAATGGACTAATTCTGGTTTGAAAATAATGTACATAACTCATTGCTTTATACGGCTAAATAAAAGAAAATGCAACAGGTAAAAAACTAGCTCAGCCTAGTTTTATCCAATGCACAGCAGAGTATGCGAAAAGCGATTTCTCTGCTTTCATATTATGAACACACAAGCTATTACTTCACCGTTTTCATACTCGCCGTACACAACTCAAGTAACAATATCGCTCGTTTTTATCATGCTGTACGCTACGTTGTACGTGGCCACTTGGCTTAGGTAATTTAGTTTCGCGATCCGCTGAAAGTGAAGAGTATACTACATAGTACTTACTAGTAAGCATCTACCTAAAAGTTAGTTTGTTTACACCAAGAAGAGTTCACCTTCACTATCGTATATCTTTTGAGGCTACAGACACAAGGACCTCACAATGTCCTCGACTTTCATTTCCACTTTTCAATTGGATATCGTACAAATCTGAAATCTTCCTTGTTAATGTGAACAGCATAAAGCGTATTCCTTAACCCTTTATGGTTATAGAGATCCTATGAGAATACATAGAAGTCTTTAGGCTATGCAACCGTAGTACAGTCTTGGTACGGCAGGAGACCACCAATATTGTACGTAACACTGTTTTGTGCATGTTCTGATGATTGGTGTTCGAGAGTGGGAGGTGCTGACGGACTGTGTACAGGTTACAGGCACTTTTGTTACCTGTACTCGTCCCGTGGACTAAATAATAAAGAGGATTTTGGATGAGCACATTCCCCGTGTTTTCTGCGGACCCACAATGTGGCTCCGTGAACTTAACCAGCTTACGTATGTGTTTGTTGCGTCTGTACAGCAGCGGACCCAAGGAACTTTTGCAGTAAGTCGTCATTCACTTGGCTTATGCAACGTGTGCTACCTACGCAGGACCATTGTCTACAAAGAAAGTGTTTTCCTCGGATGGGATGCATGAGCGTGCTGATAGTTGATTCCGAGATTTGTGTATTGATTTTTTGTTAACACGTAACCGTCTTTTGAAAACAATCCTACATCATTACGGATTCAATAAATAATATGCATTTTTATCTCTACCAAAATTTTCTCGAAAGCAGAATCATCATAACAAATCTAGTGGAAGGAATTTAAATCGATAAGAATTGTTTGATAAGTAGTTTACCACCAAGACTGCTCGTTTCATGGAATGATCTGTTTTGTATCTTTAATATCACGCCTGTGCCATTTTTTTACATCCATACACTTATTTGAAGTTTTACTTGCAGTTTATTGTCGTACACGCGTTTGACGCAGTTGGCAGTTGCCATTAATTGATTATGTTATCTGCGACGCTGTATCTATTCGCTGTAAAAGTGCCCATACGTGGTTAAACGTTCCGTTTTATTATACAATCAAGTATTTATGGCAGCATAGCCATAATATGGTCATTATATTATGATGGGTCACTTCTTACAGTGTGTCAGGATATGTACAATTCAAAAGATCATTAAATTTCATTGAGAAAATTTGCAACAAGGAAAGGAATTAGATGTTTTTTTGCAAAGTGATCCTCACTGAAGGATGTATCTTCACAATGCAAAGACCACTATGAAACAGATGCACATGCCTATGTATGCTTTCGCAGATGGTAAAGTACTGCATGCTTTCAACATCAGATGGAACTGAAGATTTTCTTTACGTGGAATATATCAAGTCGACCAGTATACGTATAAACCACTTGTGAAGAAGCTGTCAACTGGGCTGACAGCATCAATGATAAAACGCAGATTGAACTTTAGCCGTGGCCTGAAATAAAAATAACTAGTTTTCTCCACATATTAAGTTCTGAATAAGGGCTCCTATACAAAAACTGAATATTACGCTTCAACATGACGTTTCGAGCTATCCATTCTTCAAGACTGATTCAAAAATATCTATACAATTCCAGTCCAAAAATACTAACGCATCAATCCCACCAAAGTTTTTCAGTAACTAGAGCGCGATGCATGCCTTACTCGTCTCCTCTACCTGAGGGGTATTATAACGAGGAGCAGTTAAAAATGCAGGAAACATGTTCAAAGGTAATTTTTTCCTCAAAGGGCTTAGAAGGGGTGGAAATGTTTTTTAAGATCGACTATTGGCAAATTCGGTAGATTATTGAAAGTGATATTAATCCGTTTGTGGATGAGTGGGAGAAGAATGAAATATTTCCTGCGCATCAAGTCTTCAAAAAGTTTGGAGATGCTGGGATGCTTGGAATTGACAAGAGCCCAGGTTTGAAGCTATGAACAAATGCGCTGTTTTGTGCAGAAATTTTCTTTTAAAAAACTTTGTTGAATTGGTATTTAGATTATGGCGGCTTAGGCTTAGATTTTAAGTATATGGCAGCTGTAATGGAAGAATTGGGAACAATTAAATGTGGAGGAGTGCCTATGGCTATTTTAGTTCAAATGGCGATGACTTGCCAAGCCCTCGCAAGATTTGGCAGTGAAGAGCTCAAAAAGGAATTCTTAGCGCCGTCTATTGCTGGAGATTTCGTGGCATGTGTAGGGGTCAGTGAACCAGGTACTGACGAAAACCTATAATCATAATTGAAATTCTTATAAACTTTAGTGATATTTTTGTTTAGGTGCCGGTAGTGATGTTGGAAGCATAACAGTAAGTGCTTGCTAACGGTGATATTTGAAATATTGAATTTGAACCTCCATCTCATACCTACACAGACAACAGCAAAGAGGCAAGGTGATGATTTGATCATTAACGGTCAGAAAATGTGGATCACAAACTCCCTCCAGGCAGATTGGATGTGCCTTTTGGCGAATACATCAGATAAGAGTAAATACAAGAACAAGTCTTTGATTTGTGTGCCAATGAATTCTATAGGTGAACTATAAAGATATTTTGCATTTGTACTCAAATTATACTTCTTTTGGCAATTTTTAATGTTCATTTTCATTTATACAGGTATTACAAAGCAGAAGATACACAAGATTGGAAACCACTGCTCTGACACAGGGCTTATATTTTTTGAAGACGTAAGCTTTGGCAACTCATTAATTTTTAGCGATGTATTTAAGTAACCGACGCAAATGATCATGATATTATAGGTGCGCGTTCCGGCAAAAAATATTATTGGCGAAGAGGGATCCGGGTTCTTTTACCAAATGCTGCAGGTATGATCCATAGGACATTAACGACCAATGAACATCAATGGGATGATATAACGAAATAATTATCCATTTCCCCGATCTAGTTCCAAGAAGAGCGGATGGCTGGAGTTTTAGGTCTTCTGAAAGGAATAGATTCGGTTTTGTCGGCGACAATCGATTACACCCGTGACCGGAAAGCATTTGGAAAACCAATATTAGACAATCAGTACGTTTATTTTCGTCTTTCAGAGTTAGCTACGGAAAATGAATGTCTAAGAGCTCTCACATATCAAGCAGTTGGTAAATGACAATATTTAACTGCAAATTTTTGTACGTGTAAATAGTAAGAATTTTCTCATGTTTGTTCTTCTTTTGATAGACATGTTTGTGAGTGGACAGGATGTCACAAGACTTGCTTCAATGATTAAACTCAAGGTTGGAAAATTGGCGAGGGAAGTAGGTGACACTTGTCTTCAGTTTTGGGGAGGTCTGTGACGAAATATCAATATCTCTTGCTTTGAAAGGATGTGTAAATGAAAGCATAAATGATGAAATAAGTTGAGCAACTGTATTGGATTCGTTGTAGGAATGGGGTACTCACGCGAATCAGAAGTTTCAAGGTTTTATCGCGATGCTCGGTTGATATCGATTGGTGGTGGAGCTGATGAGGTTATGCTGGAAATTATTGCCAAATTGTTGAACATTTCTCCGGCTGGCAAGAAGTTTTGAAAGCAATTCCGTCGAGAAATGTCCGTTTTATAAATGACAATCGAAATTTTTTATGATTACGCATTAATAAATGATTTCTCACGTCCATTCGTTTATTTTTGCTTAATGTTTCATGTATGTATATAAATACAAATCCACAAGTGCTAGAGACATGCATACCCACAGACACTTTCTGTGGTACAACTAATAAATACTCGTTTACATGCTTCGCATCTCACATGTTCTGGACCTGTTTTGTGCCCAGTTTCGCTGCATGAAATATTCCCCTTTACACTTTGCAACATATGAACAAGCATGAAAATAAAGGCTACAAATTTGACAGGTCTGTTAAGAACATGTGAAACCATGTTATATTATTCGTGCCAGGAATCAGTAATAAATTTCTAGGAATCGGGATACGAACCAGGAACTTTCTCTTGTCATCATGCCTTGGAGAAAGTATTCTCAGACGCTTTTCTCAAATACTGTTCGTCTTACGAAATTCTTCTCCACTTCTGTTGCAAAGCCAACAGTGGCATATTCTTCGCCACTTCCGGACTCTTTTTACAACAAAGAACAAAAAGAAATACAACGAAAAGTCGCTAAAGTATACATTATATCTATTAGGTTATGTTCATTAAATATAGAAGACACTCAAATGTACGAAATTCCAGATTGTCGAAAGCCAGGTGCTTCCTTTCGTAGATGAATGGGAGGCAAAAGAGCAAGCTCCAACACATCAACTCCTTAAAACACTCGGAAATGAAGGCCTTCTGGGAATACGGTTTCCGAAAGGTTGACTCACATCAAAGGTTATTTTCAGGTACAAAGAAAAATTCACGACATGATCAAATGTTGTGTATAAAGTAGAATATGGAGGACAAGGTCTGAATTACAAGTACCAAGCGGCATATCTCGAGGAAATAGGTAACGTAACTGCGGCTGGTGCGGTTGCAGGCGTTGTTGGTCACACTGAGATAACTCTTCCAGCCCTTTCCAGGTAAGGTTGAAGTTAGAATATCAGCTTTCAACATTGTTTATTTTAATAATTAAGTTTCGGTTTATAGATTCGGAAGTGATGAGCTTCGAAAAAAATACCTCACTCCATCTATTTCTGGGGATATGCTAGCATGTTTAGGGGTCAGTGAGCCACACGCCGGCTCTGACGTTTCACAAATAAAGGTAATCAAGGCTTTATTATTATGTGCATCCAATTCAAAACAAGCTAATTCTATTGAAAACTGGAAATAAGACGAGTGCTACAAGAGCAGGAGATGACTTGATTATTAATGGTCAAAAGATGTGGATCACCAACGGAATGAAAGCTGACTGGATTTGCTTATTAGCGAATACTTCCGCTGGGAGAAAACACGCCAACAAGTCTTTGATTTGCGTTCCATTAAGTTCAAAAGGTACAAATTTGTTCATACCAAAGCATTTTATTCAATTAGTTTGTTTCATCCTACCATATTTACAAGGGGTGACACGAGTAAAACTTCATAAAATTGGTTGGCACTCCTCTGATACGGCCCACCTGTTTTTCGACAATGTTCGTGTCCCTGCTTCTAACATCATAGGTGACGAAGGAGCTGGATTTTTTTACCAAATGCTACAGGTAAAAGATTTTGGGCCCTGTCCGAAGATAATTTGTACTACAAATAGAAGCCTATCTTTTTGACTTTTCCATCTATGTTCTCAGTTTCAAGAGGAGCGTTTGGGAATGGCTTTGGTTAGTTTGAGGGCTCTCGATAGATGTGTAAGTGAAACGATAAAGTACACGCAGAAAAGAGTGGTTAAGGGGAAAGCTCTTTTGGAAAATCAAGTAGTCTACTTCACTTTGTCAGAGTTGGCCACAGAGGTAGAAGCCTTGAGAGCAATTACTTACCAGGCTGTAGGTAAGCAGGACAAAGCCATTTTCTCTTTCTCTTTGCTTTCTCTGTAATTTTCTCGTAAACAGATCTGCCACAGATAGATGTCACTAGCGAAAGTGGTCCAAGGTGTATAACTTCTCGCGAAACTTTTATCACAAGCATAAAACTAGTTCTGCCTACTTTTATCCTGAAGAAAGCAGCGTTTTCAAGTGTACAAATACTTCATGACCGCCTCATCAATCTTTTCCAAAACCATTTGTCGACTTATTATTTCACGTCATGATTCCAACCAGGAAATATACAAAATTCCAAATCCTTCTCGTTTTTCCCGCAGAAAAAGAGCTTTTTATAAGATAAAATGAAACTACATATAATATACAGTAACAACTGCAAGCGGAAATCACAAAAACGTTGTTGTTTACTTTGACGTGATCATTTACAAGTAAAACGTTATTTATCATTAAAACTGATTGATATGTTTTGTAAGATTTTTTTTCGCGAAATATCTTTTTTTGAGACGCTCTCTAGGTTGTATTGACTGAGAGAAAATACGACTATGAAAGGAAAACTGGAGTGAAGTGCGGAAGGGTTTAGTTTATTGATACATTTGTTTACTTTGCAGACATGATGGTAAGTGGCCAAGACGTAACCAGACTCGCATCCATGGCTAAGCTCAAGTTGGGCAGATTGAGTCGTTCTGTGGCCGAATCGTGCTTGCAATTTTGGGGCAGTAGAGGATACACAAGGGACATGTTCATTTCGAGGTGGGTTTTAGATGGAAGGCTTAATGCTATCGGAGGAGGGGCGGATGAGGTAAGCAAAAATAAAACAAAACAAAAAATCAGCTAGAATGAAAACATCTATCGCTCCAAAGTGCTCGGCAAGATTGCGAGGTTTCGGGGATCAAAAGCTGTTGTATAATGCACAGTTTAATTAAATGTGGAGAAGTTTGTGTGTGAGTGTGTGTATATATATATGCGTGTTTTAAACAGACATATCCTCATTCCTTATTCTTGCTTGCAGATCATGTTGGAGATAATTAGCAAGCTGATCAACATAGCTCCTTCACACAAGCCCAAGGTATAGGTAGAGCTAACGGTTGCACAACAATGTTCAGTCCCAATTATGTCATATTTCCAAGAGAGGGATTTATCCGAAACAAATTGAATCAAATGTATCTGTCAAGTTATCCTCTTTATATTATGTTTATTCGGAACAGCGGTGGGGAATGGAAACTGGGAAACATATACTCCAAGGACACAACTAACTCGAAGGTGTCAATTGTTTTGTTACAGCTTTGATGCTAATATAAGCCAATGTTTGCCTGTTTCTCTTTTAAACATCAAACTTCAGTATGGGTTCTTGAAAACTATGTATTTATGGGTTATGTTAAAAGCATTCTACGATTTACGTGGGTTTAAAGCTACAACAATTCTCAGAATTCTGTGTTCTCTCTATAGAACAGACCTCAGCGAAAGCTGAGTTGGACAGGGTGAAAAGTGTATTTCTCCTATTTCTATGAGAATATAATTTGAACCCACTTGTCGAGTGGAGCACCATTGATGTTAATAATCTGTGTGGTTCTGAATTGTGTCACACAAGAAATAGGTGATGTAAATGGATCATTACACAAATAAAACGTTTTCTGGTTTTGATTTCACGGTAAACGTCGAGTTTATAATACTCCCGTCAACCTCTTCCAACGATTTCTCAAAACTTCTAGAAAAATCGATTCATGTCTTTCTATAAAATATTGTGCTGAGAACCATCACTGATTACTTTAAGATTTGCAAATTGTTCCCTTTCAAATTGGTAACTAGATTGACCTTAATTAGAATCAATTCATATTATTATGCTCGGATGGATGGACCAATCACTAATCAGGGGACAGATGTTTTCAATTCGAATTTTCATGGTTGCCAATCAGAGAAAATCCTCCTGTTTGCTTAAAAAATTATGCTAGCAAAGAAAAGGGTCTAACGACGAATGCCCGATAGTACCGCAGCACAAGGTACAATCAACGATCAGTCTTAAGAAGTTAGTGTAGAAAGGAAGTAATAATAACTTTATCTTTCTGTCCCCATTGTTTATTATTTTTGTCCTTTTTAATCTTATAGGAATTAGGGCTATAATGAAGCTATATGTTTATTTAAAAAAGACTTACTTGTACAAGGTCTGAAGGTCTTTGTGCCTCTTTTTCTAAACCACTTCAAATCCGTCATTATTTCTGCGATTCATCCTATATTTTATTCTATACAGCTACCTCTTCCTTCACGGCAAATTATATTTCTCTGGCTATACGTTTGCCAAGCCTCTTGTTGAGCAATCTAAATACATTTCGAAGCTGCCAAAAACCAACACAATTTTTTAAAACAAAAAAACAGGTATCAAAACCCAAAAGCACCCGCTATTCAAGTTGAAAACATATTCTCAAGTAATTTATACAGCAAGTAATCAATAAAAACGGAAATGGGAATATTTACAAAAAAATAATGAGTATAATATTTGGAATTAGTTGTCCTCCTCTAGACAAGTCCCAAGAGAATACATGTAGAGTTTTTTCTATGTGTAAGTCACGTTTTCATACTTGAGAACCATCATTTTCATTTGACTCTTTCGCGAAATCTAGAAGAGTTGGATGTTTTACTGTGCCATTATTTACACAAATCCACTAGATTTCTTGCTCTTACTCAATTTACATATTGACATATTCTCCTAGTCTACTCTCAACAAAATATTCAAACTCATTCATCATCAACTATATAGAGATATACTTCTTTCTCACTGCGTCATTTTTCCACAAGGATTTTCTTCTTTCACTACTTCCCTTCTTGAAGAGGAGCTCAATCACTTTTTTCCATGGATGTTTATTACCGAAAAAACCAGCCACAGTATAAAAATAATAATTCTTATGTCCGTCCTTTCAGTGCATATGTATTTTTAGGTGACTATATTCGTTTTGAAAAGTAATAATAACATGCTATCCGAAAACGCATTAGTTTTTCTAACTTATATACTTTCTGTCTGTGCACTTCCATGTGGCAAGCATTCAAGACTTTTTCTAATAAAATGGGAAGGATGACAACGTTATCAAAACGGATTTACCTTTTCATGCAAGTCAGATATATTCGCTGAGACGGTAACTCGATTCGTGAAGACGAATTGAATACAGTGTTGTACACGACCATAGCAGATGATTCCCTCGGGAAAATACGAAATGAATGGACCAACCACTATGTTTCAACTTTCAATTCTTCACCATGATCAAAACATGGGAGCGATAAAGAAAAGAAAAATCTTTCGTTTCTGTGAAAAATCCATTTAAAAATAGAAAATCATAATGTCTAACGCAGGACTGCAGTAACTCGGCTCGTATTCTGGAACCTTGCACGGCTCGCAATACAATGACAACCAAACACGTAGTACTACTTAAGAATAAAAGTCTATTCAATCGTTTTCATCCCTGTCAATCTTTATAAATGAGAATTGTATATAAAAGTTTTATTCCTGAAAAACTGGAGTAACTTTCTCCTGAAAAGGGGTATTTGGAGAAAGTCAATTTGAAAGCATTTCAAGTAAGCACTCAGTAAAATCATTATAAATAGCTCAAGGAGACCTTAAGTGTGGACCCAATATGTAGCACTAGTTTTACAATCCCTAAGAAAAAATCATGCTCAACTTATAACCAAGATGCTAAAAAAAGTAAGTATCGTGGTTATATAGAGTGAATAATGATGCCAGTTGTACACATTTTGAACTGAGAATACCTTCACTGACCCAAGCGTTCAAGAAGAGTTTGGTTTGAGCAGCAAGTTCTTTTTAAAAAAGATTTAAAGCCCTTTTAAAAGTAAGAATGTATCTGAGAGCACTTTCACCAACGAACATGTAAATAAGTGTTAAAACGAGAGGAAAAAGACGGATGTCAAACATTACCATTTCGAGTTTTATCCTATCACTGTGTGCATGTTTGTACTGTCAAGGGCATTTTAAACAGATTTTGGTGACTAACAACTTTACCTTGTTACATTCTATGGCATGTCAACGCCACCAATTTCGAACATTTCACTTTTAGAAAATGGGTTGAAGGAAAATCTGTATTTTTCCGTTGCTCCTTGACTATGATTTGAATAGTTGAGCAGGCATAATAAAAAAAGGGACTTTGGGTTGCGACTGACATTCTTTCTCGCGTTCATTTCTCTTCCATTTCATCCTGGAAGGTGAAGTGAACCGATGACAAAAACATGAAAATGTCTGAAACCGTGACAAAAACAGTTTTTACCTTGGATGAATCTATACAAAATCAAGCTGAAGTAATGTATAATGGCAGAAACCTCTACACGGTACCTTTTTGTATGGATTTTGAGCTGTATTTTAGGACAACCTTGATATTTTAAACGAAAAAAATATTTGTGTTGTAGGCGTAAAAAAAAAGACTTGGTCGTTGGTCCACATACACACCTCGAGACATGGATATCTACACTTTTCGATGTGCTCTATCCATTATTCATTACAGTGACACCCACTCCTTCTCCTTTTCGCAATTTTGTCACTTGTGCCGCTTTTAATGGTCACCTCACAGTCTTTCAGCTTGAAATCTTGTTTGTAGAGTGATATTTAAGAGTTCACGTATGTTGCATGAGAAAGTAGCCATTTTGAATGGGAAAATCGCCCTGCTAACCACTAGTACCGCCCTTCTAAGGTTAAGTTATTTGAACAAAGAACTCAGATAAACAACTTGCATCTATTGACAATGAATGACACATTTAGTTGAACTCCGGTATTCAACCCCTCGAATGATTCTCAACATTTAACTTGGATGGTAGTATGTTGTGTACATGTTTTAGATAAAAACAACAATAGCAATCTAACCTTTACGAATTCATAAATCTAAAAAATTTTTAAACATCGAAAAGTACTGTCAATTTTTGTAAATGAGGAACTAATACTATTTCCGAAATAACAAACCGTCTAAATACTTCCTTTTTATACCTAGATCGTGTAAAGACAGTGATAATTTGTACAGGAAGTTGTTCCTCGACTCTCTCACAACAACTATACCCGCTTTCTCTTTGTTTAGATTTCGTCTTAAAAGATACGTGTCAACAAGGCTTTCCTGCATAATAATGAGAAAAGTTGTTCTTTGTGACTTAAGTGTGCATAGCAAAGGGGTTTTTCATGAAACTTTTTTTAGCAGGAACCATTTATGGACGCAAACGAGAAGGAATGTCAATGCACAAAAATTTGAGCATGTATATACATTCCTACGCGAAAACATGAGTTTCATAATGATGGCTTTACTTCACTTTGTCATTATTGCCGGTCCACTAGGTTCATGAAAAGTTTGAAGTAGACGGGAGAAAGTACACGTGCATGGAGCTAAGTACTTTGATGAAAGATACCATAGTCAAGTAGGTTCATACCAAGTGAGTTAGTCAGGGAAGGGTCTCTTTCATCATGATGTTGTCTTGCCAGCCCAGCCAAGTTCTGTGCGACGAGGTCGAGGAGGCGGGCTGCTTTCAAGTTTTACCGACTTTGTAAATAAAAGACGCTTAAATGTCCTTCAAAGCATGGAAACTGGAAAATTTGTGAAATTCAAAAGGACAGAATTTCATTTATACGTCCTAGCTTTTGGTTATTCGTACAACATTCCATAATTATAGTCAGTTACAAATTAAGCCTGACTTTACAAAGTTTCTGTTGGAAGAAAGTTGGCTGACTCGACTTTCAGATTTGCGAGTTTGTTATAGTCACTCATGTTGCCAACTTTTCAAGAGTGATCCTTTTGATGGAAAAACAATACAGAGATGATTGTCATGTAGCCTATGTTTCTTGGTTAGAATATTGCAAACGGAGAGAAACTAAGACCCTGAAAGATTGCTTCTTGCCGTCATTCTTATGTCTTCAAGCCATTCATCTGTGAAAATACCGGGCTTTTGAGTCTACCATAAATTTTATATAGTGTTTGGGCAACACTTCCATTTCTTGGGACGTCTTTAGAAATTTAAAAAAAACAGGTATATTAATGAGGCATTAGAAGAATAAAGAAACAACAATTAAGATAAAAATGTTATATTTCTTTCTCTTTCTGTACTATGTCGTTCTTCTTGCCGCGTTGTACCTGAAAAAAGGCTTGGATGTCAGAGAGAAATGTATAATATTATCATAACGCCTCATCTAACTTTTCGTATATGTAAAGCTTGAGTCTTGTCTTCTTCTCAAGTGTCATCTTGCATTTTACCTAGATAGCAGGGGTATGTAATCCAACTAAAGGCTAGCTGTTTAGAACCAAACATAAACTACGCCATCCATCCCTCACGACTTCATACTTGTGGTAAAATGAATCCAACTGCTATGAATTGTAGGCACTCTATATACCTAAAGAAGAAAATTGTTTCCTTTTAACTTGATAGCTGACATTGTGAGAGTCTAAACAAAGGTTTGCGAAACTCTGGTCTTATGTCAATCTCATCACCAGCATGAACAAACATACCCATCAACATTATATCATCATCAGCATCGCTGTGCAACGCGTGTACAGAAAGAACCTTTCCTTCCCTGTCGTCTTATTATCTTTCACAATGATCAAGACTAAGATCATCAAGTGAAAGTTTTTTTTCTATCTTCTCAGCTTCCCCATCATGATGAGAAAAATAGTGGAACGTAATGATGTGAAAATGAAAAGTGGAAGACTGCCAAGTAGAGAAAAAAAATCATACAGATGTGTTTATTTTTTTAAGTTGTTACATAAAAAAGGCATTCATGTTACCTGTCCCATGTCATTTATACTTTTGCTGAACCAGCAGGGAACAGGGATGATGGTGAAAGCACATTTTATCTTTTTAAGATGAACGTAGACCCTCGACTATGGAAAGATAACTATAACAATGCGAGCGTCAACAGCGAAGTCTTGTCTTTCAAAAGGACGTCCATTAAAAAGAAGACAGATCATGAGTATGGTAACGAGATTGCAAGCTGCGGGTTGGCAGGTGGCACGGAAAACGAAATAACATTCACATTGAATCTGACTGTAATCTAAGACGATATAGAAAATGTATTCGAACTTATTATAACATTGAGCACATTTGCTAACTAACTTGTGTTGAGTTACAATACACACTACAACATTTCATTGAGCTGCTCGTTTTTTTCGGGAGCGAAAGTTTTATTTCCTTTTCCCCCCTTTATCCATAAAATTATAGGGAAAAACAAAACCACTCAGGGTTTGCGGGAGAAAACAGGTGAGCAGTTTTATTTCATTCCAAGAACTTCTATATGAAGCTCTTTTAGATTTTTTTAAAGTTTTCTGTAAAAAAATCTCCAGCAGCTAATGAAGTCATCAAAAAAGTTCCTTTAACTGCAGCTCGCTAAAGAATATCCTTTGCGAATGTGAACGCTCACTTTCATATGCAAAGCTTTGATGATGATTAGTGGCTACAACGAAATCCAAAGGAAATCCATAATTCTCACGAACGCGTAGCGTTTCCGCACCTTTTTTGAATATTCAAAAGGAACCAACAGAGATAAATTAAACCAACCTACATTAGAATGTCTTGAACTAATTCACTATTTTCATTCGTCATCCTGTTTCCTTTATTGCAGCCGAAGTTCGAGCCAAATCCGTGTCTCTTAATGACTTGCGTTTACGAAATGCAAATAAAATTTTCCGAGCCAGGAAGGAGGGAAAAAAATTAACTGCCCCCTTGTATTCTAATTTCAGAGGGCTCTACATCACCTAATTTCCTTACTTCCAACAGAAATCCAATTTCTGAATGATTACGCTGCAAACATCAAATATATTTACCAACAGGAAAAGGCAATTTTCTGAATAGAGACTGTGATTTCTACTTTCCTTCAAGATCCAAAATTTGACAACGTTTGTTCGATGGTTCAAGTTGTGTTGTGCCTTAGTTCGACTTTATATTTCCGAACCATCCACCTCCTCCTTTTCAAATCAATACTGAAATCATTATGTCCCCGTGTACATGAGTTGATAGCAGCATGCATAAAAAATTCCTAGTAAAAAAGCTAGTAATAATATTCATGGGAGAGTATCTGCACACATTTTGTACATCACGTCCATATATGCATCAATTGACTAAAATATAAAATCATTGATAATTCAATTTCCCTTGCTTTCTCCGAAAAATCCCTCTAGGCGAATCTTACCCGCTTGTGAAATGAATAGAATAGAGTTTTTTTTATCTAAAGCAAACTCAAGGGTTGCTGTGTGCTTTCATGTAATATGGTTCCATACAGGAAGAAAAATAAAATAAGCAGATGAAAATTTCTTCTAGTCGTGTGTATGCATATATTCTACTTACAACTCTATTTCCTTTTTAATATCAAAGAGCGGAATGATCGTGAATGTTTTCATACATTTTTTTTCAGGTTGTCATCCTCATCTTCGCTCCTTATCACATTCATCTTGTTTTGCTTGCTCAGAATTCCAAGAATTGTCATGGACAGATTGTCGATAATAATTTACTACCTTATGCCTTGTGTAGCTTCGCTTCATATTCTCCTTGAGATTTCTTCCAGATTGAGTCCGCTTTTATTTGGTTTGTTTGAATCACTAGAAGCTTCTCCTGGAGTTTATACAGAGATTTTACGATAGTCATAGTTGGTAACGAACGATAGCCAGTCGTTTTCGTGATGATTATGTGTAAATCCTATGTACTTTTACTTACCCACACATGCATGGCTGTCATCGGATGACGAGCTGAAAAATCTGGTGCAAGGTTGTATTATTTTTCTCATGCCATGCCACATAATTGAAAAAAAAAATGAAATAAAATCTTGAAGCAAATAGAAATATCATGAATCTATTCGTACATAACGAAATACTAAAATGACCCATTTCATCGATGTGTTACGGATACAATATTGTGTACATACTTGAGTAAACTTCAACAGCGAATCATGTGACGAATTTGTGTTTAGTTGACAATTTTCTGGACTCATGAGATTTCAAATATTGAAACAAATCTTATGGCAAAGCTGTTAACGTAGACTAAATTGGGTACCAACTACCAAGCAATAACAATAAATCTTCGCTGTGTGAGGAAAATCTAAAGAAAACTGGGATCGTAAATGGCCTGTAACCTGTTTCACCTTTAGTGCTGATTCAACTGAAGTATTCAATCAAGTTGTAATAAAAGAAACAAATTTGTCCCAACTGTGCTTTCTTAGACGTACTTTTCAAACACATCAAGTACAAGCTGGAAGAGTATTTTCCAATATTGTTTCCAACTGCAACGTCGACAATGTGAAGTAGTGGTTCTCGAAAATGTGAATCGCATCAACGCGTACACTACAACCAGGCTAACAGTTTTCTCCTGTAATGGTCAATTTACTGTTTCTAGAAAGTATGTTTGGGCTGAAACGTACCAAAACTTACCTGAATTCTGAAGTGACAAGAAGATGAAATGACGGGGAATGGTAGTAGCTTGGTCGGAATATGTTGGTCTATCACAAAACTGCCTCTGGTAAATCAACTTTCTTTTTTGTACCTTATTCCCCTAGATTTTGCTTCTCACCTTTGACCATTAAGCTGAAGTTTTGGTTGGTTAAGTCCCTTGGCACGCTTTACCAGTTTTTGTAACATTATCTATCAACTCAGAATCTGCAATATTTACACCACTTTTGCTGCCAGAAAGTTGACCTTGTTTAGTGAGTGGTAGCAAACAAATAGCCCTCAAGGGACGGAAACCACTTTCCTATATTCACTTTGAAGAAAGGTTATCCACGATGAGGTGTCTTTTTGTATAAAGTCTCGGGAAAAATTTCTATATTATCACTAGCCATGTCTGATTTACAAATTTGGAAAGAAACGAGGCCACAGAAGAGGGAACAGTTGATCACATCGATACTAACGAATGCCTGTTGTTAAATAAGCTGTTGATTAGTTTTCATTTAAGCCGGGCCTTTTCATAATACCACTAAGCCCAGTGAAGAAGTTTATGCAAAATCAAGACTTCATCTATAAATGGAATAATATGCATATTAGATACATATACATACAAGATTTATTCAATTTAAAAACCATATTTTAGACAAATCCATTGTGTATCATATAATTTTGGTGCACGTATATTTTTATATTCATATATCTAACACCTGTCAAAAAGTGGTTTACGTGTAATATCATGAAAATAAAATGTGCTTAAATTTACACAAAATCCTTTATCATTACAACAAACATTCCTCCTTCCCATTCATATATACAGCATGGATCATTAACAACGCACTCTGCCTAAGTAAGTAATGTACTTAATTCGAGTTGGGGTTGTCTGAAAACGGGACAAAAACAACGCACCATCACAAAGTCCCATGCCAAATGCCAATGTGAAAAAAAACTCGATTCTGATATGGACGATGAGAAAATCAAATAGCATCTCTTATTTTGTGGGTGGTCAAATCGAATATTAGAAATGCATCTTCAATTTGCATTTGAAAATGAGAAAATCACTTTCTCGGTTTTCGCNGAGAAAATCACTTTCTCGGTTTTCGCTTACTCGATCGACAAAGGTACCCACACTGAATAAACAATACAAAAGATTCGATTCGATACTCGGTTTTCTCACCTTCCCACATCCCGAAATCGAGTTTTCTTTTCACCTTTGCATGGGAGTTTCAGGTGGTGCGTTGTTTTTGTTTCGTTTTCAGACAACCTCAACTCGAATAAAGTATATTCCTTACTTAAGGAAAGTGCGTTGTTAATGATCCATGCTGTACTTCTTTTAAAACAAAAACGGAATATCTCCAAAACTAAGGAGTCCAGAGGAAAAAATTAATCTGAAAACTTGTTAAGGTTTTGATTACGAATAAGATGGTCGCAATAAAATTGAAAAGAAAACGAAAAAAGTTTTGTCAGGTGGTGTGATTCAAGTAAGAATTTTATGTATAAGTCAGTTATTAATGCTGCAATTTTTATGAACTGCTCTGTTCTTGATGATGAAATCCCCTCCATCACACATATAAATATACGTTTAAAAAGATATGAGGCTAAACCTTAAGCTTAGTGAAAATTCTGTTTCTATTCAATTCTAGAGTACTTTTCTGCCATCGAGATTGACTGGAATCAGGGTCATACTGCAAATCACTCAACGCTATTGTATTTTCACCATATCGACAAGGTAAGATGTCTTCAAATTAAAATCGGCTATACCCATTATTTTTCATTCCAAGAATTGTTACTATCTGTCATATGTGACATTTACCAAGTTGTATTGAATAAAAACTTTCAAAAGTAGATGTTCTATGAAATCAGTTGACAAATACGCTTCGTACGTGTCTTGTATTAATCTTTAGCGTGATACTTTTACCAGTTGTGCTTTCATTCATTTTAAGCAATGAACTATTCGTAAGTAGTGAATAACTCCGTATCAACTTTCTAATATCAACGAAAAATGCACCAAGACAGAATTTAGGTCACTAGATTTTGATTTCACACTCGTATTTTTCATACACGGTAGAAGCAGACTACTGTAAACCGCTTAAGATCCCATGGGAGTCACATAAGATTGATGACGCAACGACATGTTGACACTGAAAGAGCAAACCACTTTTTCTTTTTCTTCTGACCATTTCTACCACTATAATTCAGGCAAAACTTTCAAATGTTTACTTCCAGGATACAGTTCGCCGATCGTTTATTCAGGCTCTTCTTGAGAATTTTCCAGTATACACTATACCTGGTAATAGTTGCATAAATGTTCACTTTAGACGTTATAGAACTGTTTTAGACATGTTGAAAACTCTTAAAAATGGAAGCCAGGGCTGTACGCATCATGCATTACAGTTTTTGTGCCTAAGCTCCACAATGAACAGTGTTACAGATGAGTCACAACAAAGGTTGTTTCTCTTTGTTTAAAACAGCATATAAACGCGTCGCCAGTCCCTCTTGTGGAAGAGTTTAGTTTTATGAAGTCAAATTGTTGGGTAGTGTCTCCTTGGAGACTACTACACAGATGGCGACAAGTGTTTGGTACGACACTCCGGTAACTTTGACAAAGATACACTTTCGTTACGTAGAGTTGCGTTAGAAGTTGTTAAGCCATTGTTTATTCTGTCAACTTGATTCATCGTACGTACTTTCTCCTTCTCTCATGAGTTCTTGCTCTTATAATGTAAATCTCAGTGTGCATACCTGACGACCTCTTCGGCAGACGGGTAAACTATAGTGTTACAACTTTCCCTCGCTATAGAGCAGCACTATGCGAAAAAATAAACAATACGCATTATGGATCCAACGGCTTTCTCCTGTTCGTAGGAATATGTCTTATCCACATGAAATTTAGAAAATCCTCTGCACGACTAAGCAGGCGGTCATAGTATCTAAAAAAATATCATTTTCTACTCGACATGATGAAACAATAAAATTTGTTTAATTAGACGTTGTATCTATATACTATTGCGTTTGCGAGATTTTTGTGAAAGAGAAAGTTCTTCTTCTTCTTCTTGTTGAGCGTGCAATATTTGCAGCCTTTCCAGCTAGAACTTTCAGTGAGAGAATCTTCTACATGAACATAATGGTCTAAGGGCACTTATTTCTAAGTTTCAAATAAATTGCGTAGCAATGAGCAAGGATCAAACTTGCAAAGTTAGAACATTTATTTCCCACTTCCCAGTGTTAAGTGTTATGAAGTTATAAACCAATTTTGGACAAAGAAATCGTTGCCAGTTTGTTAACCTGTGTGATAAAAATCGGCCTATCGGAACCGGCCACAAACCACTCAGAAAATTTTGCCGGAACGGCGGTTCTAAGGATTTGGGTAAAACCAATTTAGATGATTAGACCAGACCTACTGATTAGATCTCTTTGCATAAACTCTTAAATACTAACAGTTACCATGACAGCAGAAATATGAATAAGAATCGCAAGAGCTAAAGGCCAAGTTATAGTCAATTGTACTCACTTTGGGACTTATAGTCACATGTACATGTAGAACATGTTTCTTACGCTCAGTTAAAACTCATAACAGTTAGCAAAATTAACAAATGCTCAATTAAATAAAAAGGAAATTATCAAGTGTGACGTGTGAAATAAATCCACGTAGCACAAAGTTCTCGTTTTATGCATTGTAATATTTTCTTCCGTTTATACCACAGCTCTTCAATACGTATTGTATTTAAGAGCTATGGTTTATACGAAGCATCGTTTCTGCAGATGTCATAACAGAACCCATGGACTAAAAGTTAAGTGCGAGCCGTCGCTCGCGGCTGCGGCTCCAGGAAATCAGACAAACGTATCTTGATACAGGCTGATTTTCAACCCACGCTGCAAACTTTCAATTGCGTACGCCTTTGAACATCATTCGGGCATTTGTTATCTTCTGCGTTACGATAAACTTGAAACGGAAGTCATGCATTCAGAAAAATACTTTGATATGAAAGTTGTGGAAAGCTTAAGTCATGAGTGGGTGTTTCGAAGCTTGGTAGAGAATAAAATTCGAATGCACTTTATAACAACCACACGAACACTAAAATTTAAAGTTTCCACATGGGAAAACTTTAAAGACGCATACACTGCAGACGTAAGTGCGGGAGCTTCTTCAGCTTCTTCACATTGTTCTCGCCCCTGTAAACGTTGCACAAAACATTTTATCGCAAGAAACTTTACGTTCAATACGATGGTTTTGGGAAAGAAAAGCTGCAGTTAAACTTGAAGAAAATTTACATGATAATTGAAATGTTGTAGAATGTGTCCCCGCTACTTCAGGGTTCTACTTTACTCTCGATGGAACGATGGAAGTTTAAAGACGAAGCTACTCAATAATGCACGAAATTACTTGTGTATAATGTAGAACTTATTAACAATCGACTTCGTTTCATCATCTATTTTACGCTATCATTATCTCAATTGGTTGCTTCTAGGCGGACTGTATTTACATATCTGTAGCACGTGGAAATTGCAATACATATTACAAGTACACTTTGGCAATATTGCACGATTAAAAACTGCAATGTAATCGAGCTTAGCCGATTTGTTCTAAATGCTGATTGTTGTGATGTAATATGTGTCTCGAAGTGATATTGTTCTAAATGAGGATCGGAAGACCCAGATGATATTCTGATTAACCCGAAGGAAGCCTTTTCATATAAAATTCAATTTGACATTATTAAATAGTGGTAGCATTAAATTTTCTGGTAGTGGTATGGTACAAATGACTTTGAAAACAAAAGGGAAGGGTCACTGAGTGTGTCATACACCGATCGCTTCAGATTTCAATGGGTATTCAATCAGAACAAAAATTGTAAAATAAAGCTATAACCTAGAGGTACACACATTAGCGGATGATTTATACAAACCAGGATATAGATTTTTTCAAAGGGTTGGCCCAAATTAGAATTCGCTAGAATACATACCTACTCATCTCTCAGTGCAAACCTCGATTTAGTCTTATCCTAAAAATAGCAGTTTTCCACCTTCAAATACCATCAACATAAATGTCT
>VICI01000954.1:0-27653 GCA_019593645.1 Akabosia matsudoensis | reverse complement strand
AAAAATGTGCCAGATGGTTTTGTGCCAAAAGTCCGTAATGAATTTTTTTTTTGTGCCAAAAGGCCTTGTGCCAAAAGGCTATTGTGCCACTAGTCCGGACACGCACCAAATAGAAAAGGTTATGTTTGAAAAATAAAGTCGTTTTTTTCTCGAAATATATTTTCAGTACGCAACCGAACACAGAAAATGCTTTTCATACAGAATAACAAGTTTCCAAGAGGGTATAATCGTAACAGTTAGAGTTATCGTACGAAAACTTTTCCGTTAATGTTAAAAATAGTACGACTGCTTGTGTTACAAACTTGTCTTTGTTCAGAATGTTTTTCCTGTACTGTGCCATTTTACCCCAATAGCCTTTGCGGAGGAATTTGAGTTCAGAATCATGTTGTAATAAAGACTTTACCCCAGGCTCTATGCTCACCCACTACCCAAGTCTACACGTCCAAGTCCTCCCGCAACTTCCCCAAACTTTTCTCAAACAAGCCCAAGCCATGATGCCAATAAGAAGACTAGACTAGTGTTGCTGTTGCTGAAGCCATGGATAGAATGTCCCTTGTTTATTACAAGCACAATGTAATACGAATACAACTTACTGCTCCGAGGTCACATCTTCATGGGTAAACTCGGGGCAGTGCGCTACGAATGATACACGTCCATACAATGGTCGAAGCACGCCGAGCACATTTTCGAGCGTGAATGCCTCTTTTGTACTGCTGTTTTTCGAGAAATCAAAGCGTGCACAGTCAAATACTAACATCCTCTACCTTGCTTGTCCTTGCCCATATTTTGTAACGATAAAATTTAATTGTTGGTAAAATTAAAAGCCAATTTATGTGTCTTTAAAATGAGCTTTTCAGTTATTAATCAATGCTCCCGTATCCTCCACACTGATATCCTGTGATCTGAACCTGACTTCTGAGTAAAAATCTGTTTGTTTAATTTTTCCGGCATTGAGCTGTCACAAATTTATCAGTGAATTTCATCGACGATTTCGGAAACAGGCCCTTTTATGTAACAGCTAGCATGCTCGGTGAATTTGAAATTATCGATTTCTATTCATTGTTACATGCTAACTGACTATTCTAAAAACAATCCGAGTATTGGTGAAGGCAACAATTCTCATACCAGCATTTACGAAATAATTTTTGATCGAATTATAGTCAAAAGGGGATAATTTTTAAAATCGATTGACCATTGAAGTCGTTTTAATAAAGAG
Source organism: Akabosia matsudoensis (assembly GCA_019593645.1). Classification (NCBI taxonomy): domain Eukaryota; kingdom Metazoa; phylum Arthropoda; class Collembola; order Entomobryomorpha; family Paronellidae; genus Akabosia; species Akabosia matsudoensis. The sequence goes on along the minus strand of VICI01000954.1, from coordinate 26,437 downwards.
TAAATGAATATGAATAAAGAGTAGATAAATTAAAATTAGCAAAAAAACAGACGTAACTCCGGTATCCCATTGATTTGAATTTATTCCTGGGACAGGTTTGGCAGCTGAAAACGTCTGCAACCACAAGCATTCTTTGAAGTCAACTTCGCTTAAACTATTAGAGGAAAAAGTTAATCAAATACTACATCAACAGTAACAGTACAGTGAAGCGATTTTGCTGATAATAGCCTGGGAGATTAGAATTATAAAACATTCAAAGTGTATTTTTGGGTACATCATGACCAGTCAACATTTCCAGCATCCTAATGTTTCAGTCGTCAAACATTAGTCTAACCAATGAATATTCGAATAAAGACATACGAACACTTTCTTGGTTTCATAATCTTTTGACTCGTGAATGAGATTCGTTACTCATTCGTTATTCGTGTCGTTCGTTACTCTTGAGATTGCTGAAACAGTGTGATTGAACTGTCCTTCTTTCTTCACTCCAACTTTCCATATTTTCTTGATTTCTCTACATATAGCCCTTTTTGTTTAAATTATTTCACAATTTCGACAGTTAAACCTTAGTATTCTCGTTGGTTACTAAGGGTTCATGATCAAATTTCCATCAATCCCCTTTGATTCATGTACACAATCACCTGTGATGAATCACTCATCAGCGAATAAAAGTATCTCCGCCTTGTCGCCAATTTCATCGTCCCTAAACTCCCATACGTAATTGATATGGCTCGAATTGTTTGTAAGTTCAATTTGATAAGTTTACCCCCGGGATATGTGGCACCAGAACAGATAAGGAGCCACATCCACTTGAATTTCAGCAGCTTACTTTTAACGTCCACTAATGTTGCCATTTTCCACATTAAAACTATCAAAATTGTTCCCAGGATGCCTGAAAACGGAATTCCTGCATAGAACTGCCAGGGAAGGACGTTCACTCCTAAACACATTATCGTATACGACATCATCAGGATCCAGTACCCGGCGCCCAAATACATCGGAAGAATTTTAGATATGGGCTTGTTAATTATTGTAAATAATAAATACAAAGTTTTGTAGTCACGAATCTGACAAATTCAGTTCTCTTGATTTGAAGAGCACATCGATTTGATCTTTACAGGATTTTAGGGCCAGTAGTATATAAAAGAAACTGCGAGTTATCATATTCATACCTTCCCACTGGCACCAGGTTCCTATAAATATTCTAACAGCAAAGATGAGCCACCAGGACAGTCTCTGTGAGTACCAGGTTGCAGGAAAAACGATCCGGAAGAAATGTACAGGTGCGTCGAGCTCAAAATAGAAGACGAATATTGGCAAAGTCACATAAGTTATGCTAGCGTTGGATGCGAACGCGATAAGGATGGATCCGAATAAGTCAAAATGTCCTACGGGATAGTAAAAGTACCACGAGTATAGCTTCCAAATTTTCTTGAGCTTTCCAGCTCGGACTAGTTTGTTAAGCTTTTCCAATGAAACTAACTCCCCTGACGCTGAGGGCACTTTTATCACACAGTTAAAGAAACAAATGAAGCTGTTAGCTTGGCTATAAAATACAAAAGCGGAAATGGCACTCATCGACGCCAAACCTGCCTGAGCCACTAGAATGAACAGCTGGAGAAAGTTCAAATTGGTATACGACTTAGAGGAGAAGCAGACAAGGACGACGATGCTGTTAAAGATGGCGACCCAAGGGAGTAAGAAAAAGTTGACATAACACCATGGCAATAGTGAACAGATATTGGAGCAGAATTGAAATTTTTTCAGGACATTATTCCACTCGAATGGCTGGCTATACCGGAAATAAAACGATTGGAATCGCGCCACGGCACCCAGACAGATATGGGTGAGATGAGAGCAAGGAATGGGCTTCATTGCGGTGGTTACTAGAGAAAAGACACTGAAAATTGAATTGCGCAACACTCAGCCATTTTACAATATTTAACTCGGGTTTCTCTTGGTATGAGTTTATATCACTTTATCTTCATCGATCAGTATTACAAAACCTAGGAGGATATGGATTGTAAATCAACAAGGCGCATGTAAGAGCGAGTAAAATCAATTCGAGATGGCTTATCGTGACAGATATTTCTTTTTTTTTCAATTTAACTCGTCGGTAACAGTAACCATAAAATTTAGTACGCAATAAGCATTTATGTAAATGTAAATGTATTTTTAGTAAAGGTAGACCTACCTATTTATAACTTTAATTGTAATTTTAAGGAAAATACGGCAAGAATATGTATGGAATCAAAGAGAAACTTTAAATAACGACAAACATGCGTTGGCTTGCCCACATATGAATAAAACAATGGCCGATTCAACTAAGGGGATAGAGACAAATTATTCCTTTTACAGATTATGCATCATGGAGTTGGAATATTCCATTCTATTAGAGAGCAATCATGATATCTTTGTGTATAGCTTTTGGAGCAAAAGAAAGATTCGTTTCAGTGTTATGGAAGCGTTATGCAAGGTTCAAATTGAATCATTTACCGTTGGTATGCATATCACATTCACAAATCGAAAGCGGAGAATTACTTTGTTATATTATCGTTTGCTATTTCATAACACAGATTATGGAAGCGTTATGCGAGGTTCAAATTGAATCATTTACCGTTGGTATGCATATCACATTCACAAATCGAAAGCGGAGAATTACTTTGTTATATTATCGTTTGCTATTTCATAACACAGAAACCGTTCAGTGGATAGAATTGTGTCGAAAGGCAAGCATATAGCATGAAAACTCCGGTTTAATGCGATACTAAAAACATAGCTTAGTATAACCAGTTGCTATATGAAGAAACCTCGCACCACTACTAAGTGACTTATTGCATACAATTTGTCCGCATAATTGGTGCGATGAGATATCATATCCTTACAAGACGCCACATAGGAGAGGTTATGACTAAATACGTAATGTCTCTTGTTTCTCAAAATATGTTTTCAATACACAACCAAACACATAAACTAATTTCTTACACGGTTTTTTAGTGCTCAAAAAGAACCCCTGCTTGCAGGCAAGGTAAATTTGAAATGATCTATTCCCTCCCAATGTTAGGTTCTAGCAAGTAGAGTATAAGAAGAGTTACATATCAGATATTGATCGGAAATATGTGAATTTTTTTTCGATCACAGAGTACAAGATGTGATGGAATGGGCCATTGTCAAAAAGTAACAGGATAAATGGACGATACAGTTCACAATTAAGTAAAATTGTCACAAATTTTCCTAACTGCTTTACAAATATGACACTTAGCCATTTTCTAACATTAAACCCGATTTCATTTTAGTAACAGATAACTTTATGGTGTTTGCTCTATCGATCAGGATTACCAAACGTTACAAAACCTAGCATATTAATATTAAATCAAAAAGGCGTATGTTAGACAAAAAACTCTTGAGCCTCCCATTCCTGATTTATTTCGTTGGAAATATATTTGATTCAAATGGCGTTTCGTAACATTTTCGTCCAAATATTCGTTGTTTTTCTAATTTAATTCCTCTATTATATGCTAATGATATACTTATATAAAAATAGCCAGCAGTATCACCATATTCCGTAAAGGAAGTTAAAGTAAACGTAGGTATGTACGCTACCTATATATAACTAGTTGTGATATGAAGGAAAATATAGCAAGTATATCTTCTTAATCATAAAAAAATGCGAAACCATCAGAAAAACGCGAGAATTTGCCTCCATATGAATCCGAAGTTGATCGATTAAATGACCTGGAAAAAGAGAAATTATGCTTGGTTTAGAGTATGGCCAGGGGATTTGAAATGGTAAAATGCGTGATATCTTTACAAATACTGTTAGAAGCAAAAGAACCATTCGAATCGAATCATATTCCTTAGAATTGTATATCACATTCAGAAATCGACTTTAGAGGACTTTTGTTATTTTAACGTCTGGGCTTCAATATAAAAATTGCCATTTGGTACTGCATGGTAACGAAACGTAAGTATTAAACGGCATATTACGCTGTGCTATATTTAGAAGTAATCACTATAGAGGCAAAATCTAAAAATACCTTCTCTTATTTTCCCCAGATATATTCTCAATACGGAACCGAACACAAAAAGCTTTTTCTTATCAGCAAAGTATTCTTAAATTATGAAAGTATAAAATTCTTTTAATGTTAAAAAGGAACGACTGCTTACATGGAAGGTAAATTTAAAATGATCGATTTGCACTCAATGTTAGTTTCTAAGTAACTTGTTTAACTGATAGCCGAGCATTGAGGAAAGCAAAAATGCTCCTACAAGCATTTTCGATAGAACTGGTTCGAATTATAGTCACAACGTGATGTTTTTTAAGTAGTTTGAGCAGTAGTGGTGAACGGTACTAAACAAGGGTAGATAATTTTAAATTAGCTAAAAAACAAACCCTTTTCAGCATCAAACTTGCGTAAAATAGTTTCGTAATTGTTCTGGGAATTGGTTGTGCCATCTGTGGTTCGCCAAATAAAAAGGGCTTCTAGCATAAGCATTCTTTCAACATTGACTACAAAAGTTTATCCAAAAAAGTATTTGATATGATGTCAACAAAGAAGTAACTCAGTTTGACTGATACTTGCTTTGAGATTCTAGTTATAAAACATCCAAGGGTTTTATCCCTTTTGGGAACATCATGGCCTCTCAACAATTCCAGTACTCTCGATGGTTGACACCACTAATGTTCCACTCTTTAAACCTTTACAAGCACACATTTGGAAAAATTCCACCGTTTTCAATGGATTTCACCATTTCTGACGATGGCTTGCCAACTTCAATCCCGGCCAAACTAAACTTGGGCAGTGTTTCTTTCTTGCTATACTATTTTGCATACTTTGGCTTGATGCTTCTCGCATTGCTGAAGCAGCTTTTTGCTCCCTCGAACACACAAACTTTAGCAGACCCTTTTAAGCTGTTACAAACAATTTCGCTCGTGATGAACGCCGCCTTTATTTTGAACTCATCAGTGATTATTCGTGCTAATGTGCTCTTAGAAAGACACCATCTGTCAGGTGCGTTCAATCGAATATTCTGGATGAACCCCAAAATAAACACTAAACAAAACTTCAACTCCGACATTCCAGGACTGATATTAATAAATGGTGCCTTAGTTGCTATATTTCTAGGTCCTCCAGTTATTTTTGCGTTTTGGCTAGCTCATCTAGACCCGATGACTATAGCTATGAAGGAGTTTTGCAGCGATTCTCTAGAGGAATATTTGTTATTAGGACGAGTTGTAACATTTATCCTTCACCATTTTGTCTCGTTGGTCGCTGCTCGGGACATGTTTTTCAACACGTTGTTGTTAGTTAGTTTCTTAGTAGCCCTTCACCGATATCTTGAAGATTTGCAGAATGAAGAGTCCTGGACGCTTCATAAATCCGTGAATATTTGTAAAGAATACGTCAAAATTCAAGTTACGTTTCGGCGAATTGATAAAACATTTCGTGACCACATGCTTGTCGCCCAGGGAACCCTTCAGGTTCTACTGACTTTTATCATGTGGGGGATCATAAATGGTCACAAGGTAGTCCCTGTGCTCATAGTTATGGGCTTCGCATTGCTCTTACCCTTTGCTCTGGCAATTGTTGTTTTCGTATTGAAGGTCAACGCAAACCTCAGACAACGCTCAATAGAAGTTATTAGTAGGAATAAAGTGCTTTTGGATTTGTTAGAGTTTAAAGGGATGGAGCACAGGTGCTGCAGCCGGGTTTTGGACAGCTCAACTACCAATTCCCCTCAAATGTGGAAGTCACTTTTACTTCACACAAGCTTCGGGGAGAATATACATGGAAATCTTAATTACAAACATAACCAACGCTATTCTGCTTATACACATTTAGTTGTTACCGTATTAAACTGTTTTCATTATTGCTGATTTTAGCAATTTTCGCAAAGTTTGATCAGTTCCTCCATATTGATCGCTTTTCATCGAAGAAGTCATTGTTGGGTGTTCGAATGGTAAAAACCCGCAGCTTAGCGGTCTCTCGATTGCACTGGTCGCGTTCAATAACGCACGTGTTCTGATTCAACAGTGGAGTTTAAGTCAGTCGAAAAGAAAATCTGCATCACAGAGAGCCTTAGAAGATTTCCAAACGGCTAAAAGTTCGCTTAGAGTAACCGTCTTCGTCTCCCCACGGGCCTGTCAGATATTCAAGGCGTTTCGTTTATTAGGCGTGTTCAGCCAATGAGTTTCTAGACCTGGAGCTAGAATATTTTGTTTTCTGTGGAGGTTGGATCCGCAATTGGTCAAACTTTGCGGATGATAACAGGAAAAGTTTGAGTTTTGGCTTCCAGCATGCATATATATGTTTCTTAAGTGTGAATTTATCTATATATATTGTTAAGCAAGTCAAGCATGCTCAAACTTGAAGCCGACGAGGGATCCAGGGGAGACGCGAGGCATCTGCGTCGAGAACGGCGACGGCACGCTAAGGATTGGTACCAGAATAAAGTGTGTTTCCTTTATGACTGACTGCATTCAGCAGTATTATTACGATCTGAACTTTGTTCGGCAAGTAATAATTTCGACATGGTTGTCCGTCTGTCTGTCTCTCCGTCAGTTGATGCTTTAGAGACAACATACTTCGACCGATTTGGACCAAACTTGGCACTTGGGTCACTCGGAGGAACCTTATTGATTATAAGCCCCATAGGTCCACTCTAGTGGTCATGGGTAGGGGTCCACTAGGGTGTACGGGGTAAAATTTTAGATTTGCACCAAACGTGGAACAGCGTCAAAAATGTTGATTTCGGATGAACATGAAGCTCCGAAACGTTGTAAACATTTAAATTATTCGATTGATGTTTCGCATCGTTAATTTCCAAATTGATACTGATTTGATTGCAGCAGTCTTCATAGCTGTGCTGCTCGCTTGGATCGTCAGAAGGCGCCCTGACCTTGCCCGACGCGTTGTCAGTAAGGCAATGTGCGGCTGTAAGAATCCATCTTTTGTTGTAGACAGTGCCTCCACACCCATACTTGCCAACTCGAACATAATGCGGGAACTCTCGGTTCTCCGCGCCGTGCAGCGTTGCCAGCAATGTATCCATGGAGTCGTCAGGACAGCAAAGCCGCAACTTTCCGACCCTCCCGTTATCCATCTTGCATTCGTCCGTTGCGGTTTCCGTGAATCTAAGGAGCTTTCCTTCGACGTACGTATTCGTTGGCAGCTTTTCACATTTATTCGAGTCGGTGTTCGAGTTATCTACGCATTCGGTTATGACACAGCCTCTAGCTTTTTTACTCCAGTAGTCAAAAATAGCCTCTGGCTCGGTGTTGTCACAGCAGTGGACCTTCCACATGTTATCCGACTTCCTCTGTACCCTTTTCACTTCCCTTTGCTGATCGCCACACGGTTTTGCCAGGAAGGACCACTGCCATGGTTCAGAGCATAGTGCTTCGATTTGAGTCACTTTAATAAGAACATGTCAAACAAATTTTAAAAACCTGTTTTTAGCTATTTCCAGGCAAGTTTTTATGTCTATCAGTGTCAGTGTATTCTCACCTAAAGCTCCGCTCAAAGCGATCAAAATTGTGGACTTCAAAATACTTGCGGGCAGCATGATTTAGACACGTATTTGGCTGACTTTGTCGACCATCTACGACCACGAAGAAATGTGCAATCGTAGCCTGATCTTATATATAACGGCTAACACGGGCTCGCCAACTTTCGGTGCAAGTCGCTAACAGGCAGGACTTGATAACAAACCAATTATGCATATTTGCTCCGAAAATTTCCGGGTACAAATGGTGCGGGTGAGATACTGAAAATGCGGGGACGTAACCAATAAATAAATCGAAGCTAGCTCTTCAGCAGCGCTTTTTCCTGGCCACTCATGAGGAATATCGTTTCTGGACCGTATCCATTTTCAAGTTCACATGCAACCCTGTCATTGCGAAAACCAGTTTCAACATGCTTCGCGGACTGAGGATATACCGCGGCAGTACTATTCTTGGGGGTCTTCAGATTTAATAATCGTAGTTTAGGTAATTATAGGACTGACGGATATTTTTCCGACGATACTGACGTAAACAGGGCGTAATTACATTTTAGGTTACTGGAACGGGAACCTCTCCAGCGTCTTGAGAGTTGCATAAGTGCTAGAGGCGAGAGAAGAAACGGGGCATGAAATTAACCCCAAACTTAAACAGGCGTGAGGTTCATTTTACCAGGCGTCTGAACATGTATCATGTATGAAAACATAGCCACACGCTGAAAAGTATTCAACCGGTAATACTTTATGGCATCATATATAATAGAATTATGCAAAATTCTATCCTTTTTTCAATTTTTTTATAGGAATCAGCTATCAAATACCAAAACATTCAAGACTTCAATACCGATTTTACTTGATAATCCTACGTTTATATTTTTAAAATAGCGGACACTTCAACGCTTTCATACTCGAAGTAGAAACTGCACTTAAGAGATTTAGATTGAATGTCGTTCCAAATTTTAATAATCTTGTCACTTACTTGTCACTGTCCTCACTTATAATTCTGGCAAAGTTGCTATAAAAATGTACAGTGACCGGCATAAACAAGGATCTCTAAGCTTTTATGTTTTCTATTTATTTTTCTATGTGGGGTTGTTTGAAAAACGCACTAAACAAGTACCGCTTTACTTTTCATTGCTACGTTTTCGTTTGTTTTTAATAGTTCGATTTTATTTTTCTGATTTCATTTATTATGTGTTTTCCTCATTTTCTACTGGGTTAAAACTAAAAGAAATGTTGCTCGCTCATGAGAAAATCGAACGAACCGTTTTAAGGTTTCTTTTTATTTGAACAAGATTTGCATTGCAACTCGAACGGCGAAAGAAAACGTGCTGTGTTTCCTATTACGGCTGCTCAAACTCGAACCACGAGTGGAAGCCCGTAATGACGGCCGTGGCTTATAGGTGACCTACGATTTTGGTTCAACTGGAATCACAAAAACGTATCAAACTCGTGGATAGCAGTTCCAGGGCTTGTAGCGACTCTGCTTTAACCCTGGAGGCTTACAAGGGCGTTCCTTGGGGATGGGATGTCAATGTCAGGTAGGAGAGACTTGCATGAAAATTCAAAGAAAGTGCAGCCGCATTGAATGCTGTCTTCCTCCCCCTCCACTGCCACCACAGAGGGACTTTTGCTCAGCAAGACGCCTCAGCGACGCGATGCAACTGATTATAAAATCTGGCCACGAGTCTACTGTGAAGGACCTCTAGCCGAGAAACGATCTGAAACGAGGTTGGATGCGGAAGTCCAGCGATGGTCTGCAGACCTCCGTTTCGAAAACCACAGGAGTGACACCGGTTCCATGCAATTGTACATCCTTTCTACATGAAAACAAAACCTTCCGAATTTCGGTGAAAACAGAAAATATAAGGGTCAAAATGCGAACAAAATTCCATTTCCGCATTATGACCATGAAATAAAAAATCAACCAGACCAGGCACGACTGTCGCTGCGTGAAAAAGGTTGCTACTACCTTATAAGTCACGGTTTATTTTGATTCGTGTAAAATTCAACCTTTTGCACTGCTAATGGTACAAGTATTCAGGTTCGGTTGCGTATTTGTTGCTTTTGCGCGTATGCTAAGCGTGCGGTTTTGAGCTTTTCGGTGGCTAATTCTACGTTTGTACGGGCATGCCTGGGGAAACGGGCTATACCATTGTTTTCTCCGTATTTGAAAGTGTATTTTAACACACATTTCCGGTCCAAAACGGTTTAGTTGCAAGGTAGGCTTACTTGTTAGTTTGTCTGTAATTTGTAATTTATTTATTGTAATTGTATTGTGATGTAATGTAATTGTTATTTGGTTCTTTTGCAGGTTCAAGTTGGACTTCATGAGCTTCTTGGTCACGGATCTGGCAAGTTGTTTCGGAAATTGAGTGATGGAACGACTAATTATCCGGCTGATTTAAAAAGTCCTATTACAAGGGAGCTGGTAAGATGTTAATGGAATTAGGGTTATCTTTGACATGAATTAAGATAGAAGTTAGAAAATTGACTTTTTTTTGTCAAGATTGAAAGCGCATATGAGCCTGGAGAAAGTTTTGATTCAGTTTTTATGAAAATCAAGTCGGCGTACGAAGAATGTCGTGCGGAGACTGTTGGATTGTTCTTGAGCCTGGATAAATCCGTCCTAAAGTAAGTCAACCTTGTTTCTTTAATTTAGTTTTTAAAAAATATTCCTCTTTGGTAATTTCTATTGCTTTGTAGAATTTTCGGCTATGAAGGACTTGAAGCGGAAGATGTAACTTATGCAAACTGGCTCACAGCAGTTGTGGCTGGCTTACGATCGTTGTTAATGTTCAACCCAGGAACGGAAATGTGGATGCAAGATCACGCCCAGGGGCGTTTTGTCATCTTACAGGTTCTTTTGGAGGCTGGGGAGGGCTTAGTTACCATAAAGGAAACGGTGTCGTCTGAAGGCTTGCCCGATTTGTTGGTGACCCTGGACCGATCGAAGCTTGACACGATTGGAAGGAAGGCTGTCCATGATTTTCTCCTGAAGTTGCAAGTTTACAAGAGCACTGCAGACGTAGAGAAAGCAAAGGAAATGTTTTTGAAGTACTCTGCCGTTAATGACGGAGGGGCCTATCCATGGCTTAAGTGGAGGGAGATCGTCTACGGCAAAAAGAAACCTGAGCAGATTCTAAATCAAGTCAACTTGAATCTATCAGGTACTCCCAAAATAAATCTAAGCAACAACTGCAATCAATAAGTCTCGTAATTTTAACGTGAATTTTCTCTCTAGATGACGGAGCCGTTAACTTGAAGTCTTATGAAGCCTCTATTGAAGGCTTCATTCAATCATGGATTGAGAGAATCTCTGACAATGCTATCTACAGCGACCTCGAGTCTTGCAGAAAGGCAGACAAGAATCATTTCTTAGCCGAAAATCACAAGTGCTGATTAGATTATTGCGGAAATTTTACTATTTTTTGTAACATTTTGCTATGAAAAAACTGCCAATAATACTAAGAAACCAGAACAAAAAAAATTCTGTATTTTCTTTTAATTTTTTGACTTTAGAAGACATAAATAATTTTGAAGAATTTATTTCTCGGAAAGTGCCACAATGCACATGGTCACAATCAATGCAATATCCACCTTCGGAGCTATTTCCAAGTAATGCGTTCGGGACAGGCTGCCGCTGTACAATTTTGCAACTGGGATTCCATCCTGTTTGGGTTCACCACAGTAAACAACAGCCACGTCCTTATAACCGTTCCAATTAAGAACAACATGGCGCCTGGATCCTGATCCACAGGCGTTGGAAAATGCTGCCGTCAATCGGCCTTTTCCGGTAATCCCATGTCTCAACTGCATTTCAAACAAAGGCAAGGAGGATGGTCCTTTTGCTCCGTGACGGGGAGAATGGTCACCGGCATAAACTCTCCACGATTTTTCCGGAGGAGGAGTCATACTTGATAACGACATCGCTTTCTCCTGCTTCCAATTCAAAACTGGGTTACCAGTTATATCCCATAAGACTTTTTTTCGGCACAAGGACATTTTCTGTTGACACCGGAAGTACTCTGCATCCGTATTTGCGCATGTTACTTTGAAGAAACAGTCGTCTGCCAAAAACGGATAGTTTAATCTCCCCTGGCTAAGTCTTAGGGTGACGGCATGCTGGAGAATGAGGCGCGGCTCTGTCGCACAGAGCGCTTCTGGGGAGGAACATAGCTGTATAAATGGATGGAACAAGGACGTCTTTTCCCTTACAAGCTCAAGAATCGAACAGTGTCCACTGGCTTCATCTTGATCCGACTCTAAATTTGGGACCATTTCCATCTTTGAAATAACAAAAATTATGAACGAAACGAGAAGAAATCATAAAAATTTACAGGCGGAAAACATCATTATTTATTATTATTTGATTATAGAAATAGCTCTGACAACTAAATAATTAATGGAAATTCTACATAAAGTTCATTAAAATGGTTGCTCAGTAATCTTATAGTACAAGGCTTTAGTAAATGAGAGTGGTACAACACTTTGTATGCTTCTTAGTTCGTAAGAATACGTGTTAAAACACTTGATATGATGAATAATATTTGTACAGGTAAAAGCTTAAAACAAAAAATCAGTCTTTATGGCACAAGCAAGGATCTTCTTTATATCTTAAATTGTTTCTGGATTTTAATCTCGTTTGCTATCCCGAACATGTTCGTCCAAGGCTATGCACATGGTCACCATCAAAGCGATGTCTACTCCAGGCGCAATCTCTAGAATGTAGTCGTCCGTTCCCACGAACATGCCAGTTGCCGTGTGCTGTCTGTATATCTTTGCGATTGGGACCCCCCCTTGCTTTGGTTCTCCCAAGTATATCACTCCGCGCTTGTCCCTCCAATCCCCCTTGAGGACAACATGTCTCATGCGTCCAGTGCAGATATCCTGGAAATCTGTCTTCATTTTCGACTTCACAAAAGTATACTTTGTTGAAAACTGGCAAATTTGTCGGCTCGAGTTGTCCCCTGCGTAGATGTTGAACTTGTCCGTGAAGGTAATGAGCTGCTCCTTGAAATTCAAAATGGGGACGCCAGCATTGTCACGGAGTACCTTTTTCTCTCGCAGGCTAAATATTTTCCCCTGGCATTTGAAGTAGGTGACTCCAGTTGCGGCGCACTTGATCGAGAAGTCATCACCCGAAATGGAAAACACTTTTTCTCTAAGGCGGAGGGTCACTGGATGGGGCAACACGAAACGGGGCTCTGTTGCGCAAATGGGCTCCGGTTGCGGGTACAAAGGAACACTTTCGTAGCCCGAAAAGTCGATGTTGTCCAACATCATTTTACCTAGCGACTTAATCATTTTGAATAATTTAGACAAGAATCACTTTATTTGCTCAAATATAATCACAAACTGACACAAAAAATATTTTTAAAACTCCTTGCGGAAAATTTGTGGGCAAATTTGTGTTGTGTGCACTTTCCGTTGGCGTTTACCAAACTGATGAGAGAGTCGAGCCACTCACGGAATATATTTAGTTGTCCTTCCTCTCAAGAACACGTATTACAAAAGGTTCATTATTGCATGGCAATGTTGTAAGCGTGGGTAAAATCTTGCACGGAAAACTTGTAGCTAGCAACTGTTTTCATATGCCCTACGTGTTGAATTCACTCTTATGACGTCAATCCTGCAGCCCATAAACGGATGGGATGACTATAGTTATGTGAGTAGAATGACTAACGAACCAATAACACGTTGCTTTTAGTCATAATCATGCAATTGTATGAATATGCAAGCCAAATAGTGGTAGAGCTCTTAAAGCATAATTCATTCTTGATGAATACAAACAGCGTTCGAGACAGTTTGTCGATAACTTGCAAAATTTTCATGAAATCATAACACAAAAAGATCAGTGTAGCGTGTAACTGGGTTAGTGGCTTACAAAATGTATTTTGTTTCGTGTACTTCCGAACAGACCAAATTGAATTGGGGTTAACACATGTTAAAATGTAACGATTTTAGAATCAAGTTATACTGGGAAGAGTCAAATGGGTTTAGCTCTTAACGCAGAGTATGCATGAAATGATTGCGGTTTGTGTTGTTGTTGTTATAGTAATGACGTCATTGACAACATTAGATGTAGGTATGGCAACTCAACGTCTTCTAAATGTATTCGCAGCGTGCGTGGTTTCGCTCTTATACTGATGTGACGATGAGTCATATCCAACGGATTCACAGCTCTTTACTTTTCTTAGCTGAAATGAAACACAATACTAACATCATTTTTTAGGATCAACATAGGAAGTTTTTTAAACTAATTTATATGACTCATTCTGTGGTGGTATTCAAGAAAACGTTCCTCTGTTGTATGGAGTTGTTTGCATTTGCAATAGCAAGCTCAAATAAAAACTCGTCGGGCCAAGTATTTTAAAAGGATAAATCCGTTGTTGTCTTTTTCGAAAAAGTTGTAAAAATTTTATCATGTCTTCTCAGTAATCCTGTAATTTCACAGGCGTAAACCTCATAGTGTGAACAGCTAGAAGTAATTTCATCAATGAAGACATTCAGGGAATCGATCCTGCAAACGTATAGCCTGGATCAAGACTCGCTGCTTTGCAAGTCAAAAAACTTGCATAGGATATTTTATAAGTTTAAAACAAGATACCTCATAAGTAAAGACAGCATGCAAGAATGAATGGACTGAGTCTAGCATGAGCACGATTTTCATAGTAGTTAGTTATTAGTTACACATTATGCGTAATAGCAGCGAGTATTGAAGTGTATGAAGTATTTTGAAGTATAGAACGAGAAAATTTATTAATTTTCATTTTTTCCGTTCATTTAATAATTTTTATTATGATATAGAATACATACTATGCAATCTGAAGTACGGAAATTCATTTTTTACAACGACAAAAGAATTTCCCGAGCCTTTTCCGGCTCTAACCTGGCCAATGCACCTGACGCTTCATCCAGGACAGAGCTCAAATCAGCTCGTCCTGAGAACTCCACTCGTTTTTTGTACAACAATTCAATAGTGTCCAGCTCCTCTTGCCCATATTGTGGAACAAAAGTTTGTTGTAGAATGTCCAAAAATCCATTTCCAAATTCTCTGGTGGGTTCAATCATCGTCCCTTCTCCGTAGTCATTCCAGGTGGCCAACTGAATTCGCTGGACGCCCCCTTGCAATGCAAGATTCAACGTTTGACGAAAGGTTTCCAGGCCGTTATGACCAATAGTCCAGTCTGGACCTGGCCATCCCCCTTGATTGTAGAACGTATGGAAGCCCGGGTATGCTACGCCTATTTTTTGAGGGGCAGTGTGAAACTGGTAAAAATGGTTTAGACCTGTGAGGAAGTCGTTGTAGATCCAGGCGTATTCCCCGGCTGAATTTCCCCCAGCCTCGTTCATTTGGTACCACAACGTGTAGAAAACGGGACGGGGGTTGAGCACCGAGAAAATGTTGTCCCACTCCCCAGGTGACTTGAAGGTTTGAGGGCCAAAGTCCAAAAGAAGCGGACGCCCGTCGATTTTTATATAGTTGGGCCGATTGAAGTAGTTATTTTGCATGTAAGTCATGTCATTTCGTGCGGCTCCAAGTTTGTCAGAGATAAATCCAGCGTCAAAAGACATTCCTATGTTGTGGTCCTCGTAAACAATGGCGAATTCCAGGCCCATTCGTTCCAAGGCGCTAATGATGGCTTCACAGTTGGCAAGATTCTTAGGGTAATCCCAGGCCTGGACGGTGCCCGGCCAGTCCAGAAGAATGCCGTCAATGCCTGCGTATTTCATTTGGTTAAGTTGCCTTTCAATAACGGCCATGTCGCCAGATCCGTACAGGTCATTTTGGGGATAGTAATGGGCTGCTATGTCACGTCGGCCGTTTCCATCGACAAAGTTGTCAGGATTTCGGTTCGCCATTGTCCAGTGAATTCCCCAGCTCCCATCGCCAGATGTAGCTCGGGTTTCAAACCACGGCATTAGGTGAGCCCATATTTTCACACTTCGATAAGTTTCCGTTTTGTTTACAGCAACGGCACAAAATGCTGGCTGAGCTACACCGAGCAATAAAATTGAAAGTAATAATTTTGCAGACATTGTTCAAATAGGAGAGGGCTACACTGAATGACTTCTGTACTTAGACTGAGACCTTAGATTGAAAGTGGAGCTCAGGTTGATGTTACCCGAAAAAAACATGTTTTGGCTTGTGTACCTGATTTGTTCAGATATTAACAATTATGTTTGTGTTTGTGAGAGATTATGTCAGACGATAAATGTTTTCAAGAGGTTTCCAAAATAGCCCGAGCCAAGCAATAAATGTGTTACTTTGACTGGTCCATCATTCACTTGTCAAAAAAACTCTGAGGACACGTTCAACAAGTGTTGAAAAAATAGATTGAAAATGATTGATGGACTAATTATTCCAAATTTGTGGCATTTTGGTCTCCTATCACTCAATTTGCAGCAGCTTTCCTATTGTGAAGATGTTATTTGAGGAGAACAGAATCCATGATGGATTCATCTGGATACATCAATGTAGAACGCTGATACGGATTGGATTTCATGGTGCTCACTAGATCATCACTCTTTGATTTTTTTCAAATTAAAATTCAAAAAATTATGCGAGCATCCAGTCGATAATCATTCGCATTACACATAAAACGATTGAAGGGTGACGGCGGTGATTGAGCTCTATTATTATGATATTGACAACTGTATTTCTCCCGTTTCATGCATTCCATCATACTCAACATTACATTGCGTTGCCTTTCGAGAAGCTTCATGATCTTTGTTGCCTCTACAGAAAACGGTGGGGCGTTAGGCGAAGATTCTCCCTTCTTCGAGAGAATACCAAATACGCTAAGAAAGTTCCATGAACACATCCTTCATACCAAGTCAAATGCATCAAGTATATAAGCGCATGATATATTGATATCCTTGCTGAATCCATCAGTTTAAGTTCAGATAACCGTGCAAGCTACATGAAGCAACGTTAGAACAGAAAAAAACAATACGTACTCCTAAAACTTTGCGCTTCAGTCCTGAAACTTTTTGAGAAAGCAGCAGATACTCAACAAAATAACATTTAAAAGATAACTAATTTCTCGTTGCACTAAATTCACTCAAGTTTTTCGAGCTAAAATGTTTTTCACTTTCGAACGTGCGCCATGTGGATGGGTGCATCCCATGTACCGTCGCCGTGACAATACCCATTACCCGCTTGGTTTACCAAGCCAATGTCACTGGGACCACTTTGTCGGACCTGCGCTAGACACTGTAAACTCTCTGAATCACATACTTCAATTGGCTCACTCGGAGCCAGGGCTCGTACAGTCCCTGGAAAGCCAACGTGAAGCTACTAAAAGTGACAAGTTTGAGGTGCAGATGGATGTCACCCAGTTCGCTCCCGAGGAAATTGATGTCAAAATAGTTGACGACTGTGTCGTTGTTGAAGGAAAGCAGGAGGAGAAAAATGACGACCATGGCTACGTGTCACGGCAATTTCTAAGAAGGTATCAGCTACCTGCAGACGTCAAACCGGAAGCAATCACGTGCAACCTCAGTTCGGACGGAGTGCTTTGCATTTCTGCGCCAACGATGATTGAAAACAAGACAGCCAGCGAAAGGCCTGTTCCCATCAACTTTACAGGTCAACCCGCTGCCACAGAAGAGAAGGACGCCAAGAACAACTAATGGAAAAACTCTCTACTCCTAGTTCAAACGTGTGGATCTCTCCTACTATGGAATTTGATATTCATTTTTAAGCAATATAGTTTATGTTCATTGAATCTAAGAAATTCAAAGATGTGACAATAAAGAATGTTTAAAAAAATATATCTCTCTGCATGGCTCCGTATCACATTAACTTCATAACGTTAAATTTTACCCCATAGCTCAGCATACATACGGGCCTCTTATTCATAAATCGTTTTGAAACCGTTGCGCTACATTTTCAAGAAACGCCTCAGCCCTGAACATATACTCTTTTCAATTTCTTCACTAATTGCAGTCATTTAATTTCGATAGAACTGTGGATTTTGGTCGCATCAATGTGTTCGGCCATTTGTTTATTAGCTCCAGCCATCAAGTATTTCTTAGTGCATTAAAACCTTCTAGAGTTTTCAGACGCTTCCAGGTCAACTTAGTAAAGCAGTAAGGACCAAGAAGGAACTAGGCTGAAGACAAACTCATGAATAAAGTCATGTTTACTAAGATAGTGGTGAAATTGGAAATCATAAATCGAGACACTGCTTAGTAATACATAGAGTCAAAATGATTACCAAATTTCCAAGATCTAGTCAGTGATCTGGCCTCATATGTTTGAGATAAATGTTTGAAATGTTAAACATAGCTTCATCGGCACCATCAATGTAATTTGGTGAAATTTAACAGATTTCATCCGGATTCATTTGCGTTGAGCGAAAAACCTTGGATGTTTTACAAAATCAGCGTCCACTCATTTGCAATGCACTCATTTGCGTCAAAACTTTCGCATTTCAATCAGAAAAAAATGACTTGTCATCATAGTTTAACTTTGGCCTGTCGGAATCGCAAATATGTACAATGAACAAAGTGGAACAGGATGCCGCTTCTGATAACACGACTGCAACTTTACAAGCTCGAATACTCTCCGAACGGCCAAAAATGCAGATAAAAAATTTCAATCGTGACCAGCCCCAGTTACGTCCGCGTCTTTGCCCGAGAAACATCAAAGTCATTATTCAGTCACCGCTTGAAATATTTATTCGTAAGTAAATCAAATCAAATTTCTATAGCTTTTCCATTTTAAGAATTAAAAAAAATGCCGGTGCAACACATAATTTCAGAATTGATAAATATTGGAAAAGCGAATTCACGCCATCAAATATGGATCTAAACTGCTGGGATTTAGGTGAATCTGTCCAGCTGCTCATGGAGAATGACGCTTCTTTCGAACGCGCATTGTCTATAGCAAGCCGCAGTGAATCCTTCCATGATGAAACGGTTCAGCTTACCACACAGGTACACATTGGGTGACCTTACGAAAAATGAAAGTCCTAAGAATTGGGAAACTTATTGTAATTCCCTGATTTAGATTTGTCAAGTCTTAACAACTGAAACATCCAGGGTTTTAGCTGGATCCCAGCAGATTGGTCCGCTTTTTGGAAACAGCCACTTTGCTGAACAAGTCCCATCTGGCGTGACAAATAATGACTTGGATTTGAGTGTGATCTTACATGTCTCCAGTGAACATGTCGACATTTCCACCATCTTTGATATCCTTCACGGTGTGCTCAAGGAAAATGCCAAAAATCTCGGCTTGGACCTGTTACCATTCGACCAAGAGGTATCCAAACCCAAGTATACCGTTAGATTCACACTTTTGTTGAACAGGTCCACGGTAGAGCTCCGCCTTGCCCCAGCGGAGACCTTTTTCGCCTCATTTTAATGAGGCAACTTTTCGGGGCTCTTCGAACTGTTTATGTAACTGCCAAGACGACACGTAACTCATGATCTCATATTTAACAAGTACAAACCCGTATTTCCTTAAGGAACCTCGTTAGCAAGCAAACTTTAACCGCTGAAGATAATTTTTCATGTTGATATACTGAATGAAAAGTTGACCTGAGATGCTTTGCAAAGTAACTTACTCTTGATGCTTATACACAAAACAAAATGAATCCTGTCTGTACCGTATTTCTGCTCTTGTAATGTTTTTTTTTGGTGAAAGTTGGATTTTAGTCATGGAAACAGAAAATCGTTGGAGGTGTTGTTAGTGTTTGCAAGCTTTTATACAATTTAGGTTAGTAACCGTAAACTCATACCGTTTATCCGTTCAAACCCGTTGAACATAATACAGAACATCAATCTTTCCAGTCATTGAGTAGATTGCGTTCGCATATCTACTTGGTCACTGGTAAGGTTGCATTTCAGAGGGGAAGTCAACAATAAGAGAAATTTGGATGAGGATTGGTGTATCTTTTTAATGTTGAATTCTTCACTGAGGTGCTTGCAGAAATTCTGTGGCGCACAAAGTGAAGACTTTGACGGAGGGGTGACGAGGTGTTTAAAGTGCTACCTCAAAATGTCATTGTCAACGAATTAGCTACTTTATTTAACTTTGGTATAAAAGATACACTAGGAGTCCTAATTTATTCACTGTTGTATTTGACTTATCACTCAAATTCCAGTACGTAGTGATATGGAATCTGATAAGAAAGACTCCTTGATAATAGGTTGTCCCATTAAGAAAATATGTAACGCCAAGAGACTGATAACTCATTAGACCAAACCTAAAAACGACTAAATGACTCTCATTTATATTTATACAAGCGAATGAATAAATAAAATCACACTTGATCTCATGTAACCAACTAAATAATTGCTGAGCCAATTGGATTTTCTGGCATATCACCAGAGAACCGTTTAAAGGCAACTCGGTGCATACTACTTTCTATCCGCATTTCCCCCTTTTTGTCTAACATTTTTTCATCCTTATCGTAATTCTTTTCAGATGTAATGTAAGTTTAGATAGTTAAAATAAAAACACGATATGTCGGAAATTCTGTCTTTACTTAGTCTTTTTTGATGGATCAGTGAAAGATTTTTGCCTATTACAGACACTCATGATTAATCGACAGGCTAAAATTATAATTCTCAGAGTAACAAGTACGAGAACTAGTACCACTGAAAGTATAAACGCCCACACATCGATAAGCCTTCTTTGGAACCACCACTGGTCAAACCCGGCCGGTTTCAGATGCTCCGTGTCTGGATGTCGCAGAACATACTCAGTCCACCATACGGCAGTGTCC
The DNA here is from genome assembly GCA_019593645.1 of Akabosia matsudoensis. NCBI lineage: Eukaryota > Metazoa > Arthropoda > Collembola > Entomobryomorpha > Paronellidae > Akabosia > Akabosia matsudoensis. The sequence continues at coordinate 6,197 of VICI01000954.1, read as the reverse complement.
AGAGGCGTCATTGGCTGGTCTTCAAACATAGTCCTAAGTCGGTTCATCCTATCTTTCATTTCTTTGCTGGTGACTTGTTGTAAAGTTGCTGTTAAGCCTGGAACACTTAGCTTGCTCAAGTCTAAAATTACGTTTCCTCCCATTTGATTCATTCGTGTTGGCGTTGGCATCTTGATCCCCCAAAACAGGGACTGCCACCATTGGCACAGCGGCACAAATAGCCTCGTGAATACTAGGCCGACCGCTTTGAGTAATGAACGCCCTGATCTTAGGATGACCTGCGGTAAAAACCAAATCAGGATTCAAGATGTTTCCCTTAATTTCCATATTTATTTCAGACTCTTACCCAAGAGGTCGTTTTGTGGAAACCATTTTCCGAGATACAAATTCTGAGGAAGACCCTCTTTCTCCGGAAACGGTCCGTTCCATTTCCATAAAAACTTCAACCTTGGGAACCTTTCCATCGCTGCGAAGAATATTTGTTTGATGTTTTCCGGTAATTTCGATGAGTCCACCAAGCTACCGAGGCTAATGTAAACAAATCCTTGACTCTTCTCATCCTCCACAAATTTCCTCAGCTCGTCTGGCAGCGGCTTAACTCCTTTCTGACAATGCAGCCCTCCCACATTGATAAATTTTGACGGTAAGGACCGAGCATGGTCAGTTACCATGTCACCCATGGACAAAATCAAGCTGTTGTTTCGAAAAAGGTCGTCTACAAATGGCATCTCCTCGAAACCTGGGTAGTTCCTGATAAGCTCATCGATTTGCGGGAGATACTCAGTATAATATACATATCGATGATAGATCGAAGCTAGAGTAGTGTCAACTCTTTCCCAGAACGACATTGGAACTTTTGAAGCGTACAATTCTACATCCGGGACTGACGAGCTATCCGGGGTGATTCCGAACAGGTCATACTCATATCCAGTATAGACTATGGTATTAAAAGAAATATGCTTGGCGCCATATTTGTATGCCAAGAACATTCCACATTCGGTCAGGCAGTTGTCCACAATGAGCAAATCGATTGAGTTCGTTTTTTCGACGAAACTTTGAAATTCATCACTTTCGAGAAGATATCTACACCCAACCTCGCCTGCGGGGAACCACGCGTGAACATTGCTTTTGAGTTTTCTCTCGATTCGCAGGTTGATATCAAAATCTTCTTCCAAAAAGGAATCCATGAGGCTCTCCACACTTTTCGGAACAATTTCAGATATATTTGGATTGATATCTGGGCCCCTATGGCGGAATGGGGATATGAAGGTCACATGATGACCTCGTTTTGCCAAAGCGTCTGCTAAGGGGTATGTGACCACACGGTGGCTGTAAGACGCGACATTATGGTAAAACACAATATGGGCGGGCTCTACCCATGAAATTGGGCAAAGTAATGTCCACAGTATGAACCTATGTAAGAACATGGCTTATAATTCTGGGAAAAAAACAAATCCCACTGCCAGCAAGATTCAAAATGAAAAGCGAGTTAGATTCATTAAATGGGGTAATAGGGTCATTACATAAATGAATTTACACATCCTGATTATCTTTTTTATCTGCTTATCTTTTGATTAGTGGCATACGAGACTGTTCATTCTCATTATTAGTAAAGAAAACAGACATTTCTTACCCTTGTTTGTGTACCTTTCATGTTTTAAAATTGCTTATCTTGACTAGATAGGCGCACTTGAGCTTCATCCAAATGAATTCTTCTCGTATATAGAGAACTGGGATATATGTATGTTAGTATGTTGCACCGCTCACCACACGACGTTACTTTCCACAATGGCCATGACTGTGATACATTTTTGGCTCATTAGACTATAATTGTCAAGTTATCCCATTATTAAAAAAAACAAAAGGAAGTACAGTACTACCATCCCAGGAGGTTCATTGGTTCAAGTATTCATTGGTATATTAGTAGCAGGTCTCCTTAGTTACTTCGGCGGCTACGACCAAAAGCCATATCTTGCAAGACAGCTTTTAGGGACGTCAATGGCCCGAAGTACAATTTTTCGGTTGAAAGATGCAGTTTAAAGGACCACTCAGTAGCTGTATGACAGGACACTATGGTAGAACACAATATGGGCCGGCTCTTCCCACAAAATCGGAAACAGTACCGTCCACAGAATGAACTTATTTCGGGCCGTGTGTTAAAATTCTGAGACAAAGACAAAACTCCAATGCCAGCCAGATTTAGTATATAACAATCGGAGTACAAATCCCTGATTATCTTTCAATTCTTCGAGTGGCTTACGAAACTGTTCATTTTATTATTTTTTTGTTTGTAAAAGTAAACAGACATCCTCGTTCGTGTAACTTTCCTGTGTCAAATCGCTTATCATGACAAGACAAGCGTACTTGAGCTTCACTAAAAAGATTTTTTTTCATTGCATGAAAAAAAGATGACGCGAACAAATACCACTTGGCCAGAAGCGAAAGGTTCGTCATAGCATAGCAGAAATGAAAACTACGCCTGCACATCGATAAGCCGTCGCTGTAACCACCATAAGTCCAACTCAGCCGGCTTCAGACATCAGATCTTCCGTGTCAGGATGTCGTAGATCATGTTCCTTCCACCGAGGGTCATTGGAAGTCGATTCATCCATGCTTTCATTTCCTTGCTGGTTACTTATGCGAATTGCGAATTTGCTGATATTTTTGATTCACTTGGTAAGCGTTTCCATCCGGGTCTCCCATGACGGGACATGCAATTATTGAAAAACCTGCGCACAAAGCTTCCTTGACCATTGCCCGACCTTTTTGAGTAATAAATGCCTTCCATGATACAAGAACTAATCGTTTCTGTCAAAAAATTACCATTTTCTACCCTTGAGACCGTTCAGAGAATCCTTATAATACATGAGGAGTTTAACGACACGCTTACTTTACTTCCAAAATCATTCGTTTCCTCAGAAGAAGACTACTTACAGGAGGATGGCGTTGACGCAACCAGAAACGTCAGCGTTTACGGTTATGATGTCTGTTCCTTCGCATACAGGATCAGATAAACGTCCCCATTGTATTGATTAACTATTGCTGCTGCTTGATTGTGTAAACATCGTAGCATTAGCCAGTCACTCCGTTAACAAGCTAACCGTCGAGATGCACTTCATAAATGTGCACGCGTAATGTGAAGTGCAGACCGGAGTTAAATTATTTTTGGACTTTTGAATTACTATTAAGTGCCAGAGTTTTGCCGTGAAAATCATGTTCGGAAAAACTGGGCCATGTACAGCATTGTTCATGCTTACATGTTGTGTCGTCTTTAACAGTGTCGATGGCTCGAACGATGATACAAGTGCCAAGGCTGAGGAAAGTCTGGACACGAATCGGGGTAACTTAATACATCTGAAGTAGCTTCCTAAAAATACCTTAAACCGTTCTGAATTTCCGGCATTAATAATGCGCTTCAGAAGGTATTCATCCATTGGACCCACTATCGGCCAGGGAAATCAGTCTAACATCGTCAGTGATAAGGCAATTTAGAAACGTTGACAATTGGAAATTCAACTACATCGTTTTGAAGGAGCCAGAAAAATCCCAACTGCTGCCATATTTTCTTCGCAATGAGAATCCACCCGCGGTGTCCATCCCTCGCAAGTCATTTGTAGTTCTACTCGATCCAACGACCAACGAGGTTCACGAGGTTATTGTCAATTTGGACAAACGGAAGGTGGAAAGTTGGAACGGTGCACTTACCGGTATCGATCCGACGCTGCCTCCAGACGAAATGCTGGAATCTGAGAGGATCATGAAAGAAGACAAACAAGTTATTGAGAGGTGTCGCAGACTTGGATGGACGGACATGAATATGGTCGTTTCAGATATATGGTAAACAAAACCTCCAATTTCAAATGTCTTTCGAAGGGGAAGTAGCTTGAAACAGATTATTGCCAGGTCAATGGGATTCGTTGGAGATCATCCGGGATTCCGAGGGAAGCGACTTATTCAATTGTATCTCTTCGGTAAAAATTTCGAAGACGACAACCAATACGGTATACCAGATCAACTCAATTTCATTCGCAGCATAAATACCAATTTCAAACAAATTTGTGCTAAACACTCGTGGACCTTCCCCTAATTGCAAGTAAATGTGTTTGATCATTATGCAGCACATCCCTTTGACTTCCTCGTAGTCGTGGATATGAGTCTAAGGCAAGTAGTGGCTATTGAGGATCTACCGACTCACGACGATTTCGACGCTTCCAACAAAGTTGGAAACATTGTTCCACTACAAACCGCAAACTATGATCCTGCATTACGAGACCCTAATTCATTCCGAGATGACCTCCGTCCAGTGAACGTGTCCCAACCAGGAGGCATAAGCTTTCGTCTCAGTGGACATGAGCTTCAATGGCAAAAGTTTAAAATGCGCCTTGGGTAACGACAATAATTTCCTATTTAACAAGCCTACCAGCTGTCTGATTGATTTGAACGAGCTAATTGAGAGCGTTTCTTGGAAAGATTTACAGGAAGGGAGGGTCTTGTAATAAGCCATGTTAGCTATAACGATGGGGGCAAAGTGAGACCGCTCTTCTACAGGATGTCTTTGACAGAAATATTCATTCCTTATGGGTAAATGTTTTGATTATATGAAGTATTACGGACGGCAATCCTCTTTTTCTAATTGTTTACTTGATTAAATGTAGGGATCCTCGCCCACCTTTCCACAGGAAGCATGTAACTTGCAAATGAATGCGTCTTCGGCACTCCAAAAGGTTTCTAAGATTAAGCTTTGTAATTGTAGGGCTTCGATGGAGGGCAATGCGGTATTGGTTTTAACGTTAATGAACTGAAGGCACAAATAGACTGCAAAGGGGAAGTTCATTTCCTAAATTTCGTTGTGAACAACGAGAAAGGGGAAGGCCAGCAGATTCAACGGGCCGTTTGTGTTTTCGAAGAAGATGCCGGACATCTCTGGAAACATACTGACTTTCGATCAGGAAAAGCCTTTGTAACACGATCTCAGAGATTAGTGGTCATGTTTGCAGCGACATTTGGCAACTATGATTACGTTTTCTCTTGGTATTTCTACCAAGACGCTACAATCGAATTCAATGTGAAGCTAACTGGGATTTTGAGTCTGAACTTTATGGCAGTTAATGCCACTCAAGCCGGCTACGGTACCGTTGTGTTCCCTCAAGTAAACGCTCAATATCATCAGCACATCTTCTCAGTACGACTTGACGCAGAAATTGATGGAACTGAGAATAGCGTTGTCCTTTCTGATGCTGTGCCTCTCGAAGGTAAAGCGATCGAATCGGGCTAATCATGTTACTTATGCCACTCTCTTTTAGTATGATTACGTTTGATTTCATATTTAACTTTCGAATTTGACCATTTCTTGATTTTAAGCGCCCACGGGATCACCACAAAATCCTTACGGCCAGGGTTTCACAATTAGGCGAACTCTTCTGAAAACTGCTGAAATGGGTCGGACGAATGTTTCTCCAGAAACCAGTCGAACTTGGCACATTGTCAACCCGAATTCTATTCATCCGATTACGAAACAACCCGTCGGATGGAAGTTAATGCCGTGGCCATCGCCTCCGACTTTACTTAAACGCGACAGTCCTATTCACAATCAAGTTGAATATTTGGATTACACCACGTGGGTGACCCCGTATCAGGAAAATCAAATGTTTCCGGGAGGATTCTACTTGAACAATAGTGGGCTTCCGGAATGGGTCGGCCAAAATAAAAACGCGAACATAGAGAACACTGATGTTGTCATTTGGCACAACATCGGTGTCACACATATCCCAAGAGTTGAGGATTTCCCTGTTATGCCTGCTGAGTAAGGCCATTCAAAACATTTTAGCCGAAATTCGAAATGAAATTGTTTTCGAGGGTGACTTTCAACATTTTCAGGACATGCAGTATACGGTTGAAACCAGTGAATTTCTTCAAAGAAAATCCAGCTTTGGATGTTCCACCTCCATTAGCCAGTATAAGAGATGAGATTTAGTGGAACGCTTAAAACGTTGTTTAACTGTATTGGTCAATAATACTCGTGTATGGTATGTCGCTCAACGTTTGCAAGTGCATCCTCATCAAGGTAACCTGTATGTCATGCACTAACTAGCTACTTTTTCAAAATAAATTGTATTAGACTGATATATAGAACTATAGGGGTACAGTCAACAAACTATTTGTTTGCTTCGAAAAAAATTGACTTCTGCCCATCTTTG
>VICI01000953.1:0-27660 GCA_019593645.1 Akabosia matsudoensis | reverse complement strand
TCCAAAGGCCTAACCAATTACTGGCAAGTACAGCCGTCAATTCGATTCAGTTAAAATCTAAATAATTTACAATTTCGCTTTTCCCACTTATTGTTAAGTAGAGTTTTTCTTTGTTAAATTAGTCGTTACTTTTTGGAGTACTTAGGCCCTAGTAAGGCAGGAAAACCAATTTAGTTAGTGACGCTGTTCAAGCGACCTCAAAAAAAGTTTAAATCAATATCTTATTTCGATTACCGATGGCAAAATTATGACTATAATTTATGTGTTACTTTAATTCATCATTGTTATTTCTCCATGAAGTTCTCATAAACGTTTCCAGGTTACTCCATGTAAAATTTTGTAAAAAATATCAATTTAATTACAATTATTTGTAATTGTATTTTGTCATTGTAACAAGTTAAAATTAACAATAAAAATGAAAACGCGTAAAAATTGTGACATATTTATGTTCCTGATTTAATTCATGATGATCATTGAGAATTATCTAAGATTGGGGGACCAGCCCCCTTCGATAAATCATCCTCTCCAATCTTCACATTTCCCATCACCTTTTTTTATGAAAAAGACTCGGTATATTCGAGCACAATGCATGATTTTTTGACAATGAGCCCCTCCCCTCTCCCGACAAGATTTAAAATATAATTATTATTATTTATTTAAGTAAAGCTTTTTTCTGTAAATATCACCCATATACAAACAATGGAATGAGGAAAAATATGATAACCCCGAATCGGGCGAGACTGTATTCTGATAGCTTCATCGTTACACTGACTAACGTACATGAACTGTTTTTAAAAGTTAATCTGGTTAAATTTTAATGAAACCTGTAGACTTGACCAACGACTCTTCTCGTGATTGGTCCCACTTAAAACTGGACACACTTTGACTTCTACAATTTGTATTTGAAAATATAATCGTGACTAAGGCCAGATACCTGATAAATATCCTTTATCCTTGGTCATTCATAAAAATACGAAAAGTAGCTTAATATCTCTGGCGAATATTTCATGAGAAGAGTCATAATTAGGTCAGTCAATTGATGTCTAAACTAAAGTTGTCTTTTACTACATTAAAACTGGAAAACCGGCGTTCTGGTCTGGATTACCGTATAAAAAATGTAACCGCGATTAAGAATTGGCGAAGTTACTAAAAAGATACTGGTTGAGCTTTGCTTGTAAATTTGAACGAGACTTATAAATAAAGGTAGGGATATCATCAAAGAAATTAACAAGATATGATACGTTGAAGCTTTAAGTGATTCTGGACTACCACAAGCAACCAATTGTGTCAGTTCCAGGCACTTCGATGATTCTTGGTTTGTCGATGATCTTGGCTGTTCGATCCCCTTTTTCGATGATTCCAATAATCCACGCTTGATATTTTTCTTCTCGTTCAATTTCCTTGCAAAAGTTGGCGGCTTGTTCCCGTGGAAAGCAAATGAGCAAGCCACCGGATGTCTCGGGGAGTGTGCCTTGGTGGAGTCGTGTCATAGTTCCGGATGCTTTTGCGACCGCGTTGATTTTCGCGATGACAGGTAAGTTGTGAATGGTGAATGAGACTTCGCCCTTTTGACTTTTGGCGAGATTCTGAGCATGGCCAAGGAGGCCGAAGCCGGTCACGTCGGTGGCGCCGTGAGCATTGTGCTTGTGCATGAGTCTTGCCGCTACAAAGTACAATTAAAAATCAAATTCAAAAGGTTATTCCTTGGACTGGATGCATTTTGCGAAGATTAATAAAATGATAAATTTACCTGTATAATTCAGCCGTTGCATTGAGTCTATTGCTCTACTGTACGCTTTACGAACGTCGTGCTCAGTAACTACCATTTTAATGCGATTCCACCGCTCAGTACAGGTAAGCCACTGGTGAGCTAAGGCAGCTAGTTGAGTTCCTAACGGTTTTGTCAGTACCAACACATCCCCTGGAACAGCATTTTCAGGCATAATAATCTCATGAGGAGGACAAACTGCTGTTGCCACTCCTCCTATAGTTATCCAGGGGTTTAGTACAGTTTGCCCTCCAGTTACGTTTGAATTTGCGGACAGAGCTGCATCCTAACACAGTCAATAATTATTTTTGTGATTAAAACGGGAGTGAATGTGAGGGCGATACATAGTTGATCTTTAGCTCTGGTTTCTATTACCCGAAATCCTTTGCATCATCAATGGCATCACAACGTCTCTCTCTCGATCACTCAGTCTATTTGAAACGCCACAAATCATCAGCATATTGTCGCATCCAGTAACTCCCATGGCGTAGAGATCACTTAAAACGTTAGCACATGCAATTTTACCTGTCAAATTTGACAATCCAAAGGAATTAGTTATAAAATACTAGCTTAGCAAGTGTATAAACGTAAAACTAGAAATTCAGTGGCTTGTGAACCTTGCATGTATGGATCGTCAACAATCGGATAAAAAAAGTCTGTCGTTTGAACTAAACAAAGCCCAGCGTGTTTTAAAGGCATCACAGACGCGTCCATGCCAATCCCTAAAGCAGACACAAAACAGTAGTTCCTCATAAATATAATTTCATTTAATTTCTAACAGCATGATATTGCGACGATATAATGGCTTACCAAGTTTTGGCATTCCAGTCTCATAAGCTTTAGATGAAAAGTGTTGGTGTGGATCTTGTGGATCCTCCTTTATGCCCGCTAAGAGTTTCTCAAGAACCTCCTGCGGGACCTTACACCCTCATCCTTTCAGCTCCGCAAAATTTGTCAGTCGGAAGGCTGAGTCCAAGTCATGTACCACAGGGTCAAAGGTCCGTAGCAACGCATCTTCATCCGTAAGCTCCAATCTTACCGCTGAACTGGACGCGCTCTGACCTTGTCCTTCACTAGAACCAGCCGCTGACGTTCGCCGTTGACTACTCGCCATCTTTTATCTGATCAATCACTAAATATTCAACTAAACAATTTCTTATAATCTCGATCGTGTGTGTTGTATGTTCGCTGAATAACTTCTATTTCCCTGAGTCAGGTAGAAGACACGTTTATCCGTCCCATAGAACCGGCTGCTGTAGGTCCAATCAGCCAGCAAACTAAGGGGCTGTTTAATCTTGGAATGTGTCTCCTGTAACCAATCCACTTGTGGATATCACATCGGCAAGCCAGCTATAATTTTTGTCCCGCGGACACCTGAACAGCCCCATTCATGTTCGCATTACTTTCCTATAAATATTTCATATTTTCCCTCCATGCTCCGGTACTAAATGATGCAATTTTTCATTTTATGCTCATGACAACCCTTTGTTAAGAGATTTCTATAGGACTAAAGTAACGTTACAGGCTTAGGCAATTGTTTTTACTATTTTCAAAATATTTCCATTCATTTTATTTTTAAAATCTTTTCTTGTAAACTCTTCAGATAGATAACGACTTTGATAGTACAATTTTCCATCGCGATGAAACAAATTTTCAAATGAATTATATAAACACTCTTTACTTAAAGGTAGAGGAGAAAAACAGATAGATAGATCTAGTACAACTCAAGAAGAGTTCAGGTCACGGAATTTGTAGTAACACTACTTAACTATTAATATAAGTAAGTATTCAATGTCACGTTTAAGGATTGGTCAGAAATATACAGGCTAATACAGTTGCACATTCACGGCACACAAAGACCAGTTTGTAAACTTAAACTAAAATATAAAACCGGTCGCAGTTCGTACACAAACTTCATTTTTTCGACGTACATGAGACTAAAGTAAGAATCGTGGCGCAGACGAGAAATTTGTCTGTATCAAATTGCAAAACTAAATAGATTGGACAGATTCTTCAGAGGTAATATGCAAGGCGAGTATATTTAAAATGTGTAGAAAATAGGATTTTTGAACTCTGGTAATTGCATTTACAGCCATGGAAGCCATGTCGGGTCCATTCTGCATAGGTTGTCCGTACTGTTTGCCGCTGTTACAAGGGAACTCACCTGGAAGCAAGAAAAAAGGCTTTAAAATCTGAGTTTATTTGCCAGAAAAAAGGTCACCTTTAAATTGTTGACGCTAACCTTGCTCTCAGCTCCATCGAATGTACTCAAACTTCCAAGTTTGCTCATTATGCTAGTTACTGCTTTATTCACCATATTGATGACAATTTCAGATTCATTTTCTCGGCTCGCACTTTCAACTCGCTGCCCGTTCATCACACATACGAGCTCTCTGTCATCATTTTTCTTTTTCATGTAGGATATCATTTCATCCCTGAGAACAGCACGAAGTATTGCTTGCAACTTGTAGTTTGGATAGATCATGCATCGAGCTAGGGCAATCATTCCGCAAACCACAGGGCCGTTGACACCGTGCGGTGTGAGGAATTCAGCAATGTTAGGAGTCAGTCTGAATGGGACAGGTCGGTTGGCATCCAAATCTCCGCTGTCATCAACGTCAAATCTGAAGTAGGAAATGTTTACCATGCCAGAGTCCTGATGAATATTCATCATTTCAGGATTGAGTCGGGTAAGATGGAACGCATACTCAGCAAACCCACTCAGGCAGACTTGGTTGGTAAACTGGAAAAAAACACAAGGTGAATATGTCTTTCTTTCTAATGGTTTATCTTTTTCGAAATTCGCGATCATATGAGTGTAAAAACGTACGATTTTCCTAAACATCCAGTAATCTGAAGGCGTCACAAAGTTGTTCCACGCCCAATCTTTCATAACAGTTTTCGGGACCAGGGAGGACTGGATATCTCGGAAGATTTCACGGAGTAAGTAGTGGGTGCATTGGCCTCCACGCCCCTAAAAAACCGATTGGCGATTACTAATTAGTCATTACTCTAAATTACAATATAAACCCTGACTAATAAGAATAGAAGCTCCTGTTTACCTGGATGCTAGCTAGTTTCTCGTAGTATTTGAGAACTGATGAGTCATACTCCAACTGCCGTTTACTGCAGTGCAACTTGAATAATTCGACTAAAGTAATACTTGCTGGGTTATCCTCAATGAGTCTGCAATGCGGGGAAACCGCAACCAGCTTAGGCACCGTGAATCTCATGTTCCTCCTCGCCGTTACTTTCTGACGCCCAAGGTAATGGTTTAGCATTCGTATCATTTGTAATACTCTTTCTTCCCGTCGTGCATCGCCAACGATACTGTCATGAACGACCAAATAGGGATACACCTTTCCATTGTGGCCTCGGATGTACATTCTTCTGGCGGTGTACTGATGCTTCACGATTACTTCAATCTTTGGCTGGAAGCGGGCAATCTTCACATAGTAATGTGAATGTTTGGGAATGAGGAATTCTCCAGGAAGTTCAATCTCAGCTATTTGCAAGTTAAAGCTGAGCAAAAACTTGCTCCGATCTTCGTACAAGAGAGTTCTTGCACAGGACTTGGTTTTGCTTTCCAAAATCTTGATCCATTTCCGAAGCTTTTGTATCAGGTTGTGGAGTTTGAGAGACGACTGCGTTGAGTTTTGGAAGTCTTGAGTGAACTGAGTTTGTAGTAACTGGAATGCTGGGTCGTTAGGTTGTTGTCGACGGAGCATTGCCTCAGGACCGAGACCTGCCGCAATTGGTTGTGAATCTGTAACAGAAATAAATATTTGGAACCTCGATCTAAATTTTAACATGATCTCAAAACTGGTTCTCAAAAACTTACTTCCAAAGGTTAGTACCAACTTTCTTACAAAGTTGTGGACTTGCTGCGTCATTGCTGTTTCCACAACACTACTTCTATTTTCAAACGCTATTCCGTAGCACTTGGTCAGTCCTATTTTCAGTTGTTTCAATAGCTCTTCAGACCAGTTCTCGCGGAAGTACATGAGCTGGTCGACAATCCCTTCTAAACTAGATAAGACTGTGGGATGGAGATCCCTTTGCATGTGCATAATTCTCGAACATCTCCACATAGGAGGGGACGCCTTGATAAGATTCCCATCCATTCCTCTTTCAAGTGTGGCTTGGTTCCCGGTACTCTGAGTGGTTCCACCACCAGCTGAATCCGTAGTCGTTCCTGTGCCACTCTGGGATTGCTCAGCGGCACTTGTCACAGTTCCATCTTGCGTAGGCGTTGGATTAGCAGCTTGCTGTTGTTGCTGCAANCACTTGTCACAGTTCCATCTTGCGTAGGCGTTGGATTAGCAGCTTGTTGTTGTTGCTGCAACTGCTGCTCCCGTTGTAATTGTTGTTGTTGCTGTTGACGAGTTGCTGCCATTATCTCCGCGTTTCTTACTTTCTCCCTCTGCTCCATTTTCAGTGCTAGGTACAATGTTCTGATTGGAAAGTAGACTGCTTGTGGATACATTCGTCCTACTTGGTTTAAAACATTGATCACCATTTTTCCGTCGTGGCGTACTTAGACTGGCCAGAAGCTGCGGAACCCAAGGCAGCCATTGAATTGCGGGAACTCCCATGCAGTACTTATCCACAGCGTCTGCTAAAGTTCCTTTCTCATCGTCGTACATCAGCAGCCATAAAATCTTGGCAACGTATTTTCGACTCTTGGCCTCGTTCTGATGACGACAAGCATGCATGAATGCTGTCACTGCTGATATCCCTAAATGCATTTGTCTCGGGTCTCTTGTGAACGTTTGTTCAAGGTAGTCCCCCCAATGTCCCCAGGACTTGCCCAGGGTGTCGTGTAACTGACACGACGCCGAAAACGCCTTGTTGGCCTCCTCCGATCTTCCAATTTGCGCAAGGAGCAAGCCTTTAAGTGCGAAAAATTCTGCAGTCATTTCCTTCGCAAAATACTTCAAATTTGTAGATTCCACGATTTCAAGCGCCTCCTGTAGCTCATTCCTGCCTAAAATTTGTGCTTGTTGGATGTAGCACTTGACTTGTTGTTTGATCTTCTGGAAACAGTCCACAATGGGCACGGATGGGATTGCATAAATTTTACTCAGGGTTTCCAACGCCACACCTACGAGACTATGCTTCCGGGCAATTTTACCGAAATGACATATCGCCTAGAAAGGATCATTTTCAAACAAATTTCGTTACGACCATGAAACAACTTACATATCAACAGAGCCAAATATTGGCGAAAACATGCGAAGAAAATGTATTTCTACACCAAAGCAGATAGAGTTCACAGTTACAAGAGCACACTAAAGCAAAATATATTATCATACCCACTCCTCATTCAAGCCCGCACCGACTCGGCAAATAGAAAAAATAGCTTGCATTAACAGTCCCGACTCCAATGTAAACAATACAAGCAAAATAAAGTTAGTTAGGCAAGCATTGCAAAAAAATATTAGTTAAGCTCTGTCTTAGTTTATATAAGAATTGAAAGCAGATTACTTTATTACTTAATTAAATTAATTGTTTTCTGATTTGTTACCACTGCCAACTTCTGTGCTTGCTAACCATTTTCCCAAAAGAAACACTGAATAAAAAACTGAAAAATCTCAAGAACACACACTGTTTGATAAACTAAAGTGAGGACAACGAAATTAGTTGTAGAGCGGTTTTTGTTTCTCTTTAACGAAGTCAGTTGTGACGATAGCATGCATGTTACAGATATCTTCGACTGACAAACTGCACACCACCTTGTCATAACCTACTTTTGATTTAGACTTCGTTCTCAAGCATTTTTTTTCTCAAATTTTAGCCCTTGAGTTCCCATCATGCGACAAACCGTGACTGCTTTCCTACCAGACTGGAGGACAAACGAGAATTCCTGAATTTGGCGATGCTTCTACACCTCCACGTTATATTACGAGCATGATGGACTGCGGATTATTTTTTTAGGACGTCAACATCCGCACACAGAAATACATTTCATGCAAAATAACCACAGTTTGTATTATTGGACACACATGGCTAATTGGTGTTCAGTGTGTTGAACTTTTACTCAATCCAAAGGTTGATATCGATGTAGATAAATACGGTTAGCGAATACAGACCTGGCAATGGTGATGGACTGAAAAATTGTGAAGTTGAACCTGCGCTGATGCATGTACACCCAGCATGGTTTGATTACCGCCCTGGTCTGTACTTGTACTTGAACTGGACGAAGATGTTCCTGTGGGGGTTGGTGTTGTGCCGCCACTGCCTCCAGCAACAGCTGCTCCAGTAGCAGTTGGCGTTCCCCCTTGGGGATTGGCTGTCGTTCCAGTACTTTGTGTTGTAGAAACAGAGGAGGCAGTGGTTCCAGTACCAGAGAACTGTTGTTCAGCAAAATGGTTGGCGATAAACTGATAATGATGTGTTCTCCAACTGAATATGTCTGACCAGTGGCTGAGATCATCAGAAATACATGGGAGACGGTTTCTCCATGTTTTAACGACACTCTTCATTTCATGCAGGGCTCCAGAACGGTTCTGAAGGAGACTCTGGTGAATGAGCATTGCTTCTTGGAGCTCTACCACTTGTTGTGTAGCTTGTAAAACGCCAATATGAGCATTGCTCACCAAAGAGGGTAACCGCTTCCATTCTTTGATGCAAAGTGTTTGGGCGCCTTCCACATATCTTTCGACGATGTTCAGGTTTTGATCTTCACTGGAACAGACAGCTAGGTAGCCCCTAATTAAATGCATTTTCCAGGCGAACTCACGAGGACACGCTAATTCTACGTTAGACAAGGCTTCCTTTGCAATAGCCCATGAGCCATTTCTCCAGGACGCTTCGAGAACCATGCACGGATTACTACCGGCCTTACTTGCACTGTACTCTTGAATAATGTCCCATTGGTTTAGTTCCTTGGCACACTTCAACCAGTGCTCTTCCCACAGCTTTACCTCTCCAATTTGAGATGTAGCCGGAGATGTGTTGGAAAAGTCAACTCGGGCTTTACTCATGGCCAGCTCGTATGCCCCTTGTGCTTTTTCGTAGTAGCCCTGCTGTTCAAATGCAATCGCTATATTGGTTTCGTTATATTTCGCCCGTTTTTGCCATAACCCAGCCCATAGATCATCCTCTCTCAGTTGTGAATACAACTCTGACAATGAGTCCAATACTTCCGGTAGCCATTACTGCTGTGATGCTTGCTGAAGACGTTATTCCCACGCTTGAACTGGTAGTCGCTCCGGTCGCCGCTGAGCCGGCACTGCTAGAAGATGATGATGATGCGTCAAAGTCATAACAATCGACAGCGCCCCCGGAAGAGTTGGCAGAGCCGGGTAGTTCCTTCTTCGTCTTGATAAATGGAGTGGTACACGTTTCAAATGCGAGTTGTTCCAACGCCAAGGCCATTCGATGCCAGAGATTATGTGTTTTTCCAAGGTAATACAATACACTCGGCTTCAACGGAATAGCTGGGGTACACTGACACATGGCTTCTACGAACGTGTTGAGTGCGCTTGNGCTTCTACAAACGTGTTGAGTGCGCTTGGCGTGCAATGTTGTTGGAGAACATGAACTCCACTGCACAAAAACGGTCCCATTTCGTTGGCTAAAGCTAGCTGTTGTTTTTCACTAAGGATTTTCCATGCCCGTGGGAAGAACTGTGTCCATATGTGCTCCGCCAAATTGGTGTCCAGATGACACAACTGAATTAGTGGTTTCACGAGTACATTTACACTTACATTTTTCTGCAACTCTAAACTCCATTCTCGGTCCTTGTCCATGATTACTTTTACGTTAACATACGCGTGAGTCGGTTCCTTCCAACCATCATTCATAAACGCATCCTCTAGAGCGGTGACTGCGTCGACCACTTGATTCTCCTCGGCATCATCTGCCTGTGTTAAAGCGTCCATTAGTCTTTCTAGAGGTTGGATGAAGGGTTGTTCGTGGTCCTTTGGCTCGGCCGAGATTTCTGGATCGACCTTTGTGAATTGATCTTTCTGGTCCATTTCGAGAAGATGATATGCTTGACTGATTGAAGGTATTTGACACTCTTTTGGACTCAACTCTACTTTCGATCCGACTACAGTAGCAAACAACAGCTCTTCACATTGCTTAATCCAGTAATGTGCTCCCATGGCCTCCCAGTTCTGGCTGCATAAAATGTAGAGCAACCGTTCATACAGTCGTTTCTTAATACTGCCGTCAAATACTTGAAAAAACTTCTCCCTAATTTGGGGCTGACTACATCGTAAACCACTTAGAAACGCTGGCTCGAGTTTACTGTTGAGCTCCGTAGTTTTTAGCTGCTCATCTCTATAAATGAAGTTGATCAAATCCAGAAAGTTACCAATCAGTTCTTGGTCTCCAGGAAACCTCTTTTCAACGTTTTGCATCATCTTTACAAGTAAAATGCTCTTCTCCCTAATGCTGGGTCCTTGGTTGACGACGACAGGATTCTTATTCTTCATCCACTCTTCGAGCATTTTGATAATAGTCTGCATCACCTTGGCGTCTGGCGACTTTTCTATTAGACTGACAAGCACATTTCCGATAAATCCTTTTCTCATCTCCACGCCCATCACACCTACCCGATTTTTTACAAGATCTAAGCTGCTCGTCAGTAAATCTGTCGCGGTTGATTGGTCTGCTGCGTTGGCATTCAGATTTAAATGTTCTCGGGCGAGCTTCTGAAGACACTTCATAAACACAGCAATGATCCTGTCGATGTAACTGGGGTTATTTGCACAAGCCGCCTTGAGCATCATTAAGGAGCCTAGCAAACTTTGAGGAGTTGCGTTAGCCATCTTCTCGTACGTGTTAAGGCCTTCATATACGACCTTGCTAACGGTGGTGTACAAAGGATCCAATTCTTCATATTTAGGGAGATTTGAGTTGGTTGTGCTTGCTCCAGGGAAATCAGAGGGGAAGAGGGACATAAGTTGCGACATGAGAGAGTGCACTGCCCGAATCACTTGTCTATGTTGGCACGTCATACAAGCCATGATTCCCTTTTGGAGCAGCTTCATGTTCTCCAGAACCATATCCTTTTTCATAATTCCGATGACGAAAGTGAGTAAATCTAAAGCAGTGCATACATTAGGGTAGCTGATTTGATTTGGTTCCAAGTTGGACAGGATCTTGTCCATCCAGCCTAACTTCAAATTGTTCAAGTGATCTTGCCATAAGTCGGGTTTCAATACTAATTTAACAAGTGACACACAACGTTTACTTAACATTTCTCCAGGTGATCCTTGCCCGGTGCTGTTTGCCTCGTTGGCATGGCAAGCCATGCGAAGTAAGAAGTTCAAAACACTGTCCACGTTGGTAGCATCCAGAGGCATTTTTCGAGTGTTATGAATAGCTTCAATCATTTGCGGTAATTTTCCCATGCCTATTGTAGTAGGGCCAGGGCCTCCCATACCGGATCCAGACGGAGATGGGGAAGATGTACTACTACTACCAAATGAGCCAAATGCAGCAGCTGGGGATGCTAAATTCGTCAAGCCACCAGACATTCGCCTCATCCTTTTCGCTTCTGGAGCTCCATCCTCGCTCAGTCCTTCGTTTCTAATAAGCTCTAACTCCCATTTTACAATTACCTCCGCCACGTCCACCGCCAGTTTTCTCTGTTCCATTGTACTGTTTGGTGCGAAGCTGAGCCGATTCACGGCATGAATTAAATGTGGGATGAGACCGTGTCTAACGGGATAATACACCTTCCACTGACGAGTGATCAATTGCACTAAATGAATTAGCTGAGCAATAGAGTATCCCTCTTCCAGAAGTAATTTCTTCGTCCAGTGTAGAAGCATCGTGGTTCCATCCTCCATTTTCAGTGGGACCGCTGGCGTTATTATGTCCAGTGCTTGCTTAACAACATGCTTGGCCTCCTGCACAGAGGCTTTAAGAAGGCTATGGAATACTTGGAGGACTATGCGCTTGTTGATGTTGAATTTAGCAGCAATGTGACTCAGTAACAAGTGGCCGTAATATTTTACACTCGAGTCCACACAGCTCTTGAACATTAATGTGGGCCACGCGAATGTCACAAGTTTTTTCAGCTTTTCTCCTTGTTTCTTACTCATGTTGTCGTGAATGTGGTTGGGAGCCTGGTCCAAGAAGAGACAACACAACTGGCAGAGTGCGATCCGAACGTGGTCCCCGATCATATCGTCCGCCTTCTGAGGGATGATTTCGTGTATTAATATATTAACTATAGATTCTGGATTGGAGTCCGAGTCCCCGGCACTTGGTATACAGCCTATTAGTTCATTGCCTTGGTTCCGTTCAAAACAATACGAAAAGCAGGGAATGAGTACAAAGTGAATGATTTTCGCTTTCAGTTCGTCCTCCATGAGCCCTTCTTTGTAGACTCTGCGAAATTCTAGAAAGCATTGTCGTTTCCAGGCAATACTATATTTGGGCACAGTCTTTTCAAGAAAGTCGCGGAAAAAGTGGTAATGGAGAAGGGGCCGACCACAAAATGCAAGAAGTAAATGAAATAGCATGTCGTAGTCGTTGGGGTTCTTTTTGTAGTAGCTGAGCAGCAGGACAACCACCATATTCGGTTCCTTCCATCTTAGTACTCGAAATTTTGAGGAAATGCGTTCTTCCAAGGAGACGGGCTGACCAACAGGTTCTATAGACTCTTGTCTCGTCATGTACTTACAACTGCTTTTGTACTGATACGTGGGATTACACCAAAGCGCCCTTAGAGCCATTACAACTTCACCCCTGCCCTGGCCTGTTCCCATTATCCAGTTCTCATCGAATGTGTTGAGTACCATCATCGTCTTGATGGCAAGGTACTGAATGTTTTCCTGCTCTTCAGGCTTCAATTGGTAATTCTGAACGACTCCTTGAGCATGTAAACTCACAGTGGGGTGACTTGCGACATTCATCCAGGTAACCAAACGGGTCGGCTTGGCCATTAAACTTTGTCGAAGAGAGTCCGCTTCTGGGAGTTGAATGAAATACAAAAAGAATCGGGTCCATTCGGGTTGCATTATGTGAGGAGGGGCTAGAACAGTGTTCAGGTACTCTTCCGGGTGCCTAAGTAGAAATTTGCACAGGGGCTTCCGCAATGGGTTACCACGGCTCAGACTTAACGCTTTTTCACCTTGCATGCAGAGACGGCATAAGGGTTCAATAAAACGTGGACCTCCGGCTTGTAGAAGGTGAAAACATTCTACAACTGCAACGCACAGCTTCAGGTCATGAACTCCTGATCTACTAGGCTGTTTTTGAAAGTTCATAACGGCGATTTCAAGAACTCGTTTGAATATTTGCACGAGTGTGTCCCATACTTTTTCAGGAATGGCTTGGGGGAAAAGTTGATACAAGTAACTTAGCTGGCTAAGTAAAGGAATAGTCACGCTTCGGAGGGCAGTCATTTGCTGTAGAACGGGGCGAATTGCGGCACTTTGAATTTCGGGTGAAATGGGATCATTTTCGGTAAACTTTTTCAGGCATTCAAAGGCGTGTTTTTGAACTTCTGCGTTGCTGGAGCTCAAATGTCGAAGAAAGATACCAATTATCTTATTCCTGTGGTTAGGTACATCAGTTAAACAGGCGAGCACGGAGAGGACAGCTTTCTTCGGGGGTACTACGCTTGGTGCTAGCTTGTAGCAAGGAAGTTTCGTTAGCTGAGAATCTTCAGCTTCCCCCAACAAGATGAGTTCATTCATGAATACCTTATGTTCAGAAATATTCATGTCCAAGAAAAAAAGTCTGGGGCGAAGTGAGAAGCAGAATGCATTTCCATCCAAAATTCCAAGTTGATATTGTACGGACTGGTGACGGATAAGATGTTTCCTCGGAGGAATCATATCTACGAGAACCTCTCGGTGGGGCTCAATAAGAGCACTGACAGAACGATTTTGATTTTCAGCTAAAAGTTCCAAGCCCCGCATACATTGTTCTCGGACATGGTTGGTAGGTGATGTCAGTCGTTTTGCAAATTCTAACGCCAGGGTGTCCAAACATTTTTGTTTTAATTGTGTAAGTTCTGTATCGACTACAGGAGTACATGCCAGTCGGATGAGTTTGATTATATTTGCCTTCGCAACGTCAATCGAGCCTGCTGAGACTTCTCCATACAAATCAATGAAAACGAAGAGAAGAGCTTTGAGAACCCCGAGATGATTGATGAGGACCCATCGGAGGGAAGCGTTGTCAAGAAAAAATGAAATGGCTTCGCAGCCACCCATCTTTGCATACCACGCACGTTCATAGCATAAGGAACACATTTTCTCGGTGATGTAGTCTATCATTGGTAGTGAAAATGCCTGTAATTTCATAATTCAAACGTCTATTAAAACATAGCATTGCAAAAATCTATCATGACTATGGCTATCAAACTATTTAGGCTTACCTTTTCCTTCGAATGGACGATGTGTATGACAGTATTCATTATCACACTCAAGGAGTAAACGACGGGCCTCCTCAAATCTTTTTCTTCACATGCCAAAGCATTAAATAGCGCATCGAAGATCACATACGGGTCCATGTGCATTGGAACAACTTTTTCTGCAAAGGGGCCAACCTGCTGACTTGTCATCACCATGGCCAAATGTCTCAGGAGATTCGTGAAGCTAAGGTAAACATCTTTTTTAATTTCTTTCACCGTCGTTGCTATCACCCAACCTGTCAAAGCCTGGACCATAACTTCCCTGCACTTTTCATCAACTTGTGGCTGAATGGGGTACAAACTTTGTGATTGTTGTCCTCCAGGAGTAGTGACACTACTCCCAACTTCAGTCATTTTCGTGTGCAAGATTAGCTTATTATGAATTTGGCGCTCAGACTCTTTCGTAAGCGAAGACAACACAAATCCCTTCAAAAACTCCCACGACTGTTTCTTGTAGTGAAGGTCTGTACCGGGAATGTTGGTTTGATACGTGTTCGTAGAACGAATTGTTCTTACTGCTACTCCTACAACTTTTTCCATGGGTAATGCAATGTTACTTTTGTGGTCAACAAACTGAAGAATAAGACTCTGCCCTGAGCTTGATTTCTCGTGATACTCCAACTTCTGAGGCTCCACAAGCATTTTGCGATTACTCCCTCTCAAATTTTCCAAGAATACGGAAGGCGACCATCGGAGAGCCTTCATGTGGAGTTCGCATAATTTTCCAGAGGGCTTGCATTAGGTCTGCCCTAACGGGTTGAATGTGTTCATAGAGGAATTCAGGTTGTAAATTGTCCACGCACAGCTCGAGTGTCCGAAGTCCTTGAGATACGAGTGGCGGTGAGCCATTGAGAGCTGACACCAGAGGATCCATAAGTTGGGGAAGATATGGGAGAAGGCTGCTTAAACGGACTGGCACTGTGAGACACAGCTCGACGAACAAGTCTTTCATTTGTTGACGATGAAGCCCACTTTGAAGAGAGTTTAGTCCTTGAAGTAGGTTAGGAAGGAGGGGGAGAAATTCTTGGTATAAGAGGTCATGACTTCCCCCACCGATAGATCGGAAAAGAGCCCGTAGTAAAAGGAAGTAGTTAAAAGGATCCTTAGCGCTTCTGGCAAAGTCCATTGCTTTGTTCACAATGTCTCGGAGATATGGTCGA
The DNA here is from genome assembly GCA_019593645.1 of Akabosia matsudoensis. NCBI lineage: Eukaryota > Metazoa > Arthropoda > Collembola > Entomobryomorpha > Paronellidae > Akabosia > Akabosia matsudoensis. Next base: position 12,347 of record VICI01000953.1, on the reverse strand, counting down.
AGCATCTGCTCATTTTCTGCAGGGAACAACGACACGGACCCAAATACTAACTTGAATAGCTTTAAGTACAAGGCTGATCGTTCTGTGTCTTCGCCGCCCATCACTTCCATTCGGTCAAGGAGAAATTCGACAAGGATCGTTGCAAATATTGGAGAGGTGTTCATATTTGCGAGTAAATTATTTGCTAGCAGCTGAACGGCTGGATTTTCGCCAGTTCGCTCCACAAACACGTCGATACATACGGTAAATAATTCCCTGAAGGTATATGGGTTTAAATGTTGAAACTGAAAATAGATAAACATGGAAACGTTAGAACATCAATAGCAAACACAATTAATATACACCCCACCAGAAGTTCTCACAATACTCGATTTTCATATTTTTAAAATACTTTATTGCGCAGTTTGACTGTTTTATTTGTTCATCAAATTTTACTTGCTTTTCTCTACCACAATTCAACTCCCCAGATTTGTCATGCCTTCAGATTCCAAGATGAAGGGGTCTAAAAAGCAAGCGTTCGCGAACAGTTCTGTCCACTATTATTAAAACGTAGTTAGTTGTTCGAGGAAATTAGCTGTAGACCACTTTCAGTTAGAAATTAGGTCTTGGTCGAATATGAATCGTAAAGTTGAGAGATACAAACTTCGTAAAACGTCAAAATATAATAGTAAAACGGGTCACCCTCCACGATTCAGAGACCCCTCTATCTTAAATGATACTATCAATAAACACGTGTACTCTGTGAAGTGCATAAAGAAGGGCCTGATTCCTATCATTGATTCCTTTTGCAAATATGAAGGGGTATTCTTCTAGGCCAAAATGGATACAGGACTTAATTAAATGCCGAGACTGAAACGACTAATTTGGTGGTGTAGAGAATAGCGCATGCTGGCAAAGAAAACTGCCCGCAACGCACCTCAAGCCTTTCGATTAGAAAATGTTTGAACAGTAACTAACGCTACCCACTCCCGTATGCCCAAGAAGTCGAAAAAGATGTGGAAATTTTCCTAAATCTGCAGATTTTCGAGAAATTTGGAGGAAAGTGTGGAAAAGCGATTAGTTAAAGGGCCAATAACGAGTTTACAAAACTCGCACTCGGAGGTATCCAATCAAAATAGTTAATATACCGGTTTGTAGCCAAAGAAACTCTCTATAATTTCTGATAACACGAGTTGTCCCTAAATGATAACTACTCAAAAAAATAAAAGACCGAAAAAATTGTCCCAACATCTGGTGGGGATTATATCAAATTATGAGATAAATAAACTTACAACTGATCCAAAGTGATCCAACACTTCTTTTTCTTCTTTTGACCTCACTCCATGCGGATTAATTGGCCTCTGGGGGACCAGAGTTACATTCCCGCTAGCTGACACCTGTGGTTGAGTCACGGCATATATTTCCAATGCCTTCAACCCCCATCTCATCAACTCCATGTAGATTTCAATCTCCCTTGGTGTAAACGGTTTATAGCCTTGTGGCCCCTGCGGAGGGGCGCCTTCAATTGTCGCTGCTGCTATGTTCTTCAAATTCTGAATGCCCCAAGTAATCGTCTTCACAGCACATACCAATGTTTTCACCAACGTCCTGCTATCCGCCAAAGTAAAACTGTTCACGGCACTAGCGGGCAATCCAAATCTCCTCAGAGTATCCTCCTTACTGCCTAGACCATTTACGCTTTCCCTTGTCAACGCTGCACGAACATCTTCAGTGGAATCCGCCGCGATAGTCACACCATCCACGGAAGATACTGATCCTCTCCTTGTTGCCACTTGATCACTGCTCATCTCACCATTGAACTTTTCATAATAATACGGAAGATGCACTAGTGCCACTGTTTTGAATTTATACGCCAAAACGTCCAACATTCTTAACAAAATTTCTCGCCCACTGTTATTCAAGTCTGCCTCCGACTTGTGACGTATACTATCTACCAAGTTAAATATCAATTTGATACTCATCGTCTGAATTCCAAGAGTAATACTTTCGTCATGAACTTGACAGGAAAAGAATAGTACAGCACGGATTAGATCGGCCAAGGGTAAATGCTGTCTCACATGATGAGTCAGGTCAGCTAGTGTGCTATAGGCCATTGGACGCATTGTCTCGTTCACAGTCCATCCTCGCCCCACAATAAGATCCTCGTCCAACATTTTCTCCATATAAGGAACAAATTTGTAGCGTAGCTCTGTATTCAGTATGTGACGCGCCGCAATGTACAGTTCCCTTCGAAGGCAGGAAACCTCGGGGGGACAAAACTTGAGGAGATTGATAAACCCATTGACGAGAAGATGACTGTGCTCCAACACAACGTTTTGGTACAACTTAACAATGTACGCTAAGAACGAAAGGGTTTTAACTTGAGCCGACATGAACTCCACGAGTATCTCCTTGTTAAACGCCGGACTGGCCCTGTGAAATAAATAATAACAATCAAGAACAAGACAACTTCATTTTTAAATATAAAATCATCAGTACACTAACCGCTGTGCATCTGTTGGGTGCAAAGATATAGTATTTATAATTACTGGAATATATTCGGCCACTTCGTTATGCACGTTTTGTTTGTAAATTTGATACATGAGGACAACAATGATGGGCAACTCTTGCAACACTTTCAGGGAATTGGACGCTTTCGGGATTAAGTTTTTGTTTTTCTCAGCCACTGCTCCAATGTTTTGAACTGGAGTTACTGCAAAAATTTCCTCCAACGCGGGCCTCAACGCTTGCTCGCTGGTGTCGGTCACTTGAATTAGGGTCTTTTGCTCAAATATTCGGTCAAGCTTTCCTTGAATGTCGTGGAACACGCTTCTCACAAAGTTTAAAAACTGTTGAGTTTCTTGAGAGAGTGGAGGTCGAAACTGTTTGTGGAGCTCAATTATGATGCGAAGACAGTTGACGACGTTTTCTTCATTGTCAATTTCAACGTTTTTAAACATAGCTGAGACTATGGGTCGGACGTGAGGTCTTAACGGCTCATTGGAAGGGAGTCTGTGAATAATATCAATCACTAGCTTCCTGCACTGATGACGATTCGATTCTTGAAGAAACTCAGGCGAAGACTGAGTTGTTAAATAGGCTGTAAATGCGGGAATGGCATTGTCTAAAAACTTTGGGTAGTTTGCGTGAGCCAGAATCTGATCAATCTGTTCCATAATTTCCTGGAGACATTTGAGCCTAACTTCGTCAGTTGCTGATGGGTCACTAAATTTCCCCACAGTTCGGATCCATTCCTCAAATGGGGCTCGGGAGGGAGCCGGCTCGGATCCTGGGTTCATTACTAAATGAACCGGAGGATTTTCATGTGGAGGTGGCGGAGGTTCCATTATTTATCAATTTCGCTTAACGGAACAAATATTCCGTTGCTTTCCAATGAACTAATTATTTTCTCATGATAATCTACAACAACAGAAATTCAGGTTGTTTGATTTGTTTACTTGGATATTGTACGCTTCGTTACAATTGTGGACTGGGCTGGCTTTTTTAATACTGAAACATTTTTTTTTCCAGCAATATCACATCACGGCCCTGTCGAGTACAGAACACTGGAGAGGTCTTTTCACGCATAGGAGGGATATCCTGGATAATGCACAAACTTTTAACACATAAGCAAGATAGGGACCCCTATTCTAATATACAGGCATCCAAAATACATGTAAAAAAGCCTAGCACCATAGCGATGGGTTCAAGTCTCGTCTTGCCCCCAAAATGGAACAAAGAGAATGGAAATCTACGAATAAACGTTACTTGTCCTCAGCAATTGCATTTTTGATCATAAATACATTTTGGCTTTTATTGCAGAAAGTTTACAGGTTGACAAAAATTAAATGTTAAGTGAAGACCCTCAGGTTCAAAGGTGTTCGGTTGCTACAGGCAACGATGGGGTTGCTGTAAAACACAAATATAAAATTTGCTTATGACGACACACGATTTTGAAAAGATGGAATATTTAGAGAAAAGGTTTTTGGCATACCTGCTTGATGCAACCAAGAAAGCATTCAGTGGGGCGTTCGGCTGCTGACCATTGCGGCAAATAATGTCACTAAGTCGTTGGTTCCGGATTTCGTTGATTTGCTGTGTAGTGAAGGCGTAGGTACCACTGTTATGAGTGAAAAAGTATCTGTCCCCGTCCTTAAGTCTTTGGAATTGAAAAGCTTTCATAAATTGAAAAGTGGGCCCGGTTAATCCACCATTTGCTGGACTCTCTATGAGACCACCCACGAAGAGGTCAATGTCTTGTGGTGCGTTGCGGTTGTTTGCGTAGACATTTGCTACAGAATTCCATGCGTCTGAGGGAATTTCAGATGGTGGTGAGTTCCAATTGGATAAGCTAGGCAAACCAACCAAGTTCCTGAAAACATTGTATGAAGGTAATCCGTGGTCTCTGCCTCTTTGAATGTTTCTTGCAACCAAATCCCCTCCAAAATCCTGGTTTGGTTGTTTGAACAAAAAGTTTGTTACTCCGGTAGTTACAAAACGATCCATTTCAGGGGCGTTAACCGTCATCAACCCTCTCATGATTAAATCGTACCCTTGACCATTCGACTGAGTTACTTGGCCGCTTTGGAAGTAATGGTCAGCTATATTGTAGCTACCTACTTGAGCATTATTACCAGCGATGAGGCGAACAATGCCGGACACCATACTGTGACCAAATCTGTACGCAGCTGTGGCAAAGCTGTTAAAAATGGAAGGATCAACGTTTCGTTTGTATTCAGTGTAGCTGCTCGTTGGCAAGTTTAGATTGTACTCGGCCATAGTATTCGGACCAAGAACGATTGGAAGGTACTCAGAGTAAACGACATTCTGAAGCAGCGCAATTATAACTCGTCGGGTTTCCTGGAAAATAAGCTCGTCATTGGTCGAACCCGTGATTCTTTGGAACTCAGTAGCAATACGATTGTGCTCCATAAGGAACAAATTGTGCATCACTGCTAAGCCAGGCATTTCGTTTATGCGGTCATCTCCAGCGACAAACAACCCTTGAACGTTAACTCCTCGTTGAGTACCAGAGGGGAGAAACCCGCTGAGAGACGGGTTCGTAGCGAGACGCCCGCCTTGGAATGATCTCAAGGATCGAGTTCGTTGAGGGTCAGACCCGTATATTTGGGAACCATCGATAAAAGCTGTGTTGGCATTGACTTGCTGTCGGATTCCTCCAGAGGAGCATGTTGTGGACCGAGTAAAGTCCATGCAACGCTGTGGGACACTTCGGCGAGAGTAGAAAGGATCGTTCCCGGGAATAGCAATAGACCAACAGTCGACATTACTACGCGGGTTTGAGCAGCATGCGCTCGCCGCTTCAGGAGTCATTGCTAGAAATTTAAAAAAACATGTAATTTCTTCGTTGACATGAAACTCAACAGGAATATTTTAAAACAAATACATACTTATGTCGTGATCCAAAAACTGCCCGAACTGGGGAACCATATTTGTTACAAAACGATTGACTGGGTTAGCGTCGAAATGAACTTGTGTGCTGATAAACCTAGGGTTGGGTAAGTAAGAGTTAAATCCTCCTCGAGGGATGTTAGACCCATCTTCGTACGCTGCTGCAGCCACTCTGGAGAACGGCGTGTTGCGAGCTCCCCATAAAGGATTATTAACGTTATTACAAGTGCCATCGATATTTCTATACCGAGCACCTGAAGCCCCGTTGCAGTTGGGTACTGGCTGCTGGCATGCCGCTGGAGTTTGTTGGTTACCAGCTTGACGTTTGGTTAAATGGTGTCTGTTAATTATGCGGCCATTATTTAGTTAATGATACTTTTTTAAATCAATAATTTACGTATTAATTAGTTGCCATACTTCTCCATCGCAAGTTTTTCAAAGAATGGAAAGATATTGCTGTTTTCCGACATGAGTTCCGACTCAGGAGTCATTTTCCTGCCTCGAAGAGTCGCAGCACGGTCTATAGTCTGATTCAAAAGCTGCTCCTGATAACATCCCGTAGCTTCCTTCCAAAGTTCCTCCACCTGCGTTTGGTTAAGTTTCTTTGCGTGTGCAAAGCACACTAAGGCGCCTAGCACCACGCTCCACACGAAGATCTCCGACCTTAAAGGTAAAACAAACTTATGAATCTGAAACCGCCGATATGATCTTTAAAAAGCTGCATTTACCTCATTGCGTTTTTCGTTTTGCAAAAAAAACTAATAATAACCAGAAGCTTTCCCGACGACGCTTTAAGAAACACCGTCGCTGATAACTCTGATTGCTTGCCAGCAAATAATTTTCCAGAGCTCAATTATTGTCTTCTTATTTATACGAAGTTTTCACTCGAAATTCCATAATATCCAACAACTGCCACTTTTGTCAAACCAGAAATACTGACAGTTGTATGCTGACCTGACATTGAATATTTATAGACTTTAGAATCTGCGTGGTTCGCTATTTAGCTCAATGATCATGGATATGATGACGAGCACAAGAATCATGATAGATGGACAGTATACATGCTTCTGTCAGTGAGTGTTTCCAATTTGACATTTATAAAGAGACTTAGTTCCACCAATGTAGATCATTAGCTACCTTATATACGTTATTATCTTACATCGATTTTGCAGTATGATGCCGAAGTGGTTATCGCCACTTGCGGTTTTTGTTTTGACTTGAATATATGTACAGGATCTTTTGCGTCAAATTTCCAGGTCCAGGTTTGCGTAGCTCTTCTGTTCGGATTCTAGTATGAAGTTGTCAACGAGCCATATAACATTCATATTATTTACTCTGAATTATGGATGCGGGCATTCATTCACAGTTGTTTTTGAGAAAGGTCGAAACGCTTACCCGTTTCATTTGTGATGAATGTGATATGAATAATGCAACGATTGCAGTTCTGATGGAATTGATTTTTTGATTTTTCATACCATCCAAGATCATAATTTGGTGATGATTAAGTAACGGGCTGATGGACAAGTTACTGACAGTTGGCAGAACAAAACTATGACTGATTCTTAGGAAAACAGAAATTGTAATTTGCATGTGCTTTAGTAGATGAAACGAACGGAACTACAGACAACAGAAACGATGAAAGATTGATGCGTGAATGGATTGAGGAGCAAGGTCTGTGTTTTTAATATTGTTGTTTGTACCGCTACATGATAGTTTAATGCTGATATCCCTGACCGTTTAGTTGCGTTAACAAAAAGGAAGGAATGCTTTTTACGCATGTTCGAGAGAGAAATGCATTTTTCTTGGTAGCAACGGCTGTGTCGTGAAGGTCCTTGTAGACCGGGAGGCACTAGTTTACATAATCGCGTGTTACTAGAACTAGCGCTTAGCTACTTAGCAAAACAAACGATTTGCAAAAGGTTTCGAAGATTTCGCGATTATTCTAAAGATGCACTAGAGCTGCTATTCGTAAGCTTAACCATTGATTTCAGGACAATATTTGAACTTCATCATCAAACGTGAACTAATCAATGAATTAAACCGATGCAGCGAAGTCAGAATAGTAAATGAGACGACCTGTTTCATCTCACCATTTTCAGGAGGCAAAATGATGAACGTGAACGATAAAATACGAAACTACAGCGTCAATTCAGTTTCACTTTACATTAAGTAACGTAAGAATTAAATGTCGTTGAGAGGCGAACAATCAAATTATCCTGGAAATTATGAGCTAATAATGAGCACTATATCGTATTCCAGAGCTGATTCGGTACTGAGAATTTCGGTGCAAACGTCATAAACATATCTCGATGGTCTCCTAAAATACACGGATTCGTCCATTGAAATCCAAAAGGGCAATGTAACCGGCAGGAAAAACAGCCACATCGAGGGGTGTGTCAATTCGGGATGCCCCCAAGCGGGATACTTTTCCCAGGAAATGTCCATCAGGTCGGAAAGCGACTAGATGGTGATTCCGTGAGTCACACATGAGGATGTTCCCAGAATTGTCAAGAGCGATTCCGGATGGCCGCTTGAGTCCTAGCACGAAAACGCTCATCCGACGGGTTGGAATGTGGAGACGAAGGATGTGATGTAAGTTAAAATCCGAGATGTAAAGATTGATTCCTGCGATAAAGTAGACACAAATGCATTTTTTTATCAAGAAAACCCTGATGAAAAGATATTTGGGGAAAGTGGTACCCTGTTTGTCGAACGCAAGCCCACGAGGATACGGTTTATGATTTCTGGTATGCATCATTGGTGAAGTGGGGTCGATTCCGAGGTAGTGGCAGCTGTGGTAAGATCCGTTCGGATGGAAAAGCTGGACCCTTCCATTCCTGGCGTCCGACACTGCAATGAGGCTGCCATCAGGCGATATCGCCACTCCCCACGGAAACAGGAAATGAGCTGGCTTCTTTCCTGGAGTGCCAATGATGAGATGGCAAGCACCAGTGGTTGCGTCCAGAACTTGAACCCTGTGGTTATCCTTGTCCCCAATGATAAGTCGGTTTCGGATGACATCATAGGCTATTCCGGTGGGGCGATTAAAGAGTCCTGGTGCTGTTCCTTCTCCTCCAATGGACCTTTGGTACTCTCCATCCGCTCCGAAGACTAGTACCTTGTGATGTTGACGGTCGGCAACATAAATCTTAAAAGCTGTTTAGTTACAAATTTGAAACTTTACGCAAAGCGATTTTAATGAATGAAACAAATTTTTGAATTTACCTGCTCGGTGCGAGTGTTAATGGCGATACCCCATGGTTTCCTCTGGAAAATGGTCTCCCTTGTGTTGTCCAACGGGTGGTGACGAAGATCTTCCGGACCAATTTGTTGAGCATCCATGGTTACAATGACCCTCTTGACAAAGGTGCTACGGTAGTTAATTGGTCTGTTGGATACCGGCAGCGGTTCAAGTGACTGTTTTCCGACTAATTGCCAGGTCGGGTCGGTGAGAGTACAACATCGACAACCGGAGGGCGAGACAGAATTGAAGCTAAAGGAGCTGTCAGTTTCCGATCCATATCCAGAAGTCGCTGCGCTATGTGGAAGAAGCGTAGGTTCGTAGCAGTCCATTCTTCAGATGTATTGACGTTCAGATTTGTCTGATGACCTAAGAGTTGAAGGTCAAGTAACCTTTGAAGGGAAGCGTCTTTTATACGCCAACTGTTATAGGTAATTCTAACGGATTACTGATAAATGTATCGAACTTTTCGTCTACTTGCTTGAAAACGTACCGAAGCCTGTCCTTCGTCTTTTAGTGAGTGAAACTAATCAACGAGAAATCCTTAATTAGTGTGATAAATTAAGGCATGCGTTCTGTGCGGTCACAGGAAAGAGAATGAACGTTTGGTCGTGAGCTGCAATCAAGGGCGTAGCTGTTTAGGGGGACATAAATAACACGAATAATCATTTAAATAACTACGAGCGCATTAATCAGGCACAAAGCTTGGCGATATTTTTTTTACATTTTTTAACCAATTCATCCTATTTTAAAATAATTTACGTGGTCTGTTAGTACTTGACTTATTGAGAACTGCTTTTATACGAATACATGGTATGTTGAACTTGGTATGCTTACTATTAGTAGGGTGGTATGATTATAGGGATTTTGAATATTCACATCGGAAGTGCTGACGACCTGACGACCCGATGTTTCAAGTTTAAGGAATTTAAGCACAATAGTGGCATACAGCATACGGAGCATATACTGCATGCATGGACTCATGGACTGCATGCAGTAGTCTGCATGGACTCGTTTGAATGTCAACAATTTAAAGATGTTTCATTTAAGTTTAAACGGGAGAAATATGACACATTCTCAATATCTGAAAAATCTTAATTGAAGTGATGAATTAAATGTAAGTAGGAAGTCGCACGTTTGTAACCAAAGGTCTTGTCAATGTTTCGCCTTTTCTGCAGTCCGCCATGAGATAGACAGCAGGTGGAAAATTAAGAAAATATAGTATAAAACGAGTAATTAACGAGAAAGAATTGCTGCACACCTTATATGAGGATTCTCAGCAAAGGAGAATGGCAAGAAAGAAAGAAAGCGATGAAAGTTGGTTGTATCCATTACTACAATAATGTTTACTAATCCTGATATCACACGATGGTTTCTCAGACCAGCGACACTCGGTTTCAAAACAACATCGGCTGCCACATTCTGTCCGAAATTCTTCTTGAGTCCACCCATATTCTTTTTAGTGACACGTTCGAAACATGACACATACCGAATGAGGCTTTTCTTGAATTACAAAAACAAATTCCTCTGCATCTCGCATCTCGCGTAGCTTCAATAATTTTGTTCTAACTCTAAAATGTGTTTCATTACCGTCACCCTAATTTCTTCACCTTTGAATTTGAACTCTAGCATTTTTCCATCCCAGGACGAAGGTTTATCTTCCCCCTTTGAAGCAACGAGGCTAATATATTCCTCCGCCTGGTCCATCGACCATCGAGTAGGTTCCAAAACAGGGAATATGTCAATGAAACAAAGAAGCAAGCAAGCACGCTGCTAATTAGCGACGTACGAGAAAGAGCTCTCCACGCAAGGCGACAGAGAAAGGACGACGACGGCGGATAATAAGTACAGTAGTCACTACAATTAGCAAAAATCGTCCATCCCTAAGCATCAGGCAGAATAGCAGAGAACGAAAAAAAACAGAAAAATGGCAAAAATTGTCCCTCAACACCATAAATCATTATCCTATCGCTGTGTCGGTATCCACTGCCCCATGCAACTCAAAATGCGGATTTTTTTTGCAGATACACAGCTAAGATGTAATAATGAAATTGCCAGTTCTGGACGGTAGATGGAAAAAAGAAAAAAATATATTCAGTAGACAGCGTTGAAAGAAAAAGTTTTGTTGTGATTTCAGAGGGACCGCTTTGTCAATCAAATTAAATTTGACTAAATTTCTACCAGGAGTTTAGTGATTTCATTGCGAATCAGGTAAAGGAATTCTTTAATTTCTTACACAATTTTGGGTAACGTTTTATTATCACTTTTTGGGTTTCTGGTGGTGTGTGTGTTTGTATGACTCATTTGTTTACATTCGTGTTGTCGGGGTATTCAAAATAAGTAATCATACTTTATGAGAATCAAAATTAATCAAAATTGTTTTCCCTTTTTAGCATAGAGCCTCACTCCATGCGAATTTGTATAAAATATCGAAAATAACAAAATTTGATTGGCCATTTCCGGCTTTACCGGAAACGGATCGCTTTCTTTGTTATCCGATTTTCTTTGCTTGGCTGAGTGTAAAAAGCCAGCAACTTTCTGTTTAGATTAAGATTCGTATTATTCGGTTTCGTATGATTCGTTTACTCGGATCGTTATTTCTGGGAGTCAGTCAAGACTAGTTCAAAATTTCTCCGCCAGGTGGTGCCGTTCGGAAACTTGCGGTTATCACTATTTTCGTAGCAAAGTCGTAATTCTTTCTTTTAATGTTAATCCTTGTCGTGCGGAAAGTTTTACTGTTTTATTTTGTTGCGATTTGAGCTATACTTGCTTATAGCAGCTCCTCCCGGTGGGAGGTGGTCCTTCGAACGTTAATAGAATTTTATGTTCTAACCGTGATCTTTCTTGACAGTTCGCTATCGAAAAATTTTAGAAGTAACAATTGGGTTCTAATTACCTCTCTAGGTTTTCTGTCGGGCTCGGTCATTGGAAATTGGAAATCATCAGTCTAGCTCAGTCCCTAGAACTGTGTTTCGATGTAAGGAAATAATTCATTTTCAATGTTAGAGGTTTTTATTTTTTGGAGTACAAGCTTTAAATGCTAAATTTGCAGACGAAAAATGGCGGAGGATAAACAATCACCGAAATCTGCCTGTTCTGAAGAGTTCGATGACATGGAGATAATCGAGGCGACTCCGGACGGTAGCCCTGTAGCCGGGCTGTCCCCTGAAATTGACTTGGTGGCAGAGTTTAAAAAGGCGGATGAACTTAAAGAAAAACTAAAGAAACTGAGGGTGATGACTCCACGCAAAGTTGATTTCAGCAGTGCTATATCAATCTCAGCGACGCCAATAGTCGCACCTTCCGAAGAGGGCGGTCAAATCAAGGAGGAGTCAAATGGAGCAACTGTGCCTTGCGCTGATGAGGGCGCTTCGAGTTCCTAAAAATTAACGAAATATTTCATATAATGATTTGAGAAAGGTTAAAATAAAACTTGATGTAATCTTAACATAAATAACTGTTTATTTAAAAGAAGGGCGTCTCCTTAATCTGTTTGACAAAAGATAAATTAGTATTTTTAATCATTAACATTAGATGTTATTTCATGGCGTTTGGCTGGGCCAGGGAAATTTCACACTCGCATTACTCCAAGGATTTGACACATCCCATCCATCTTATACAGACAGTCATGTTTGAATATTTGCTAACATAAATTAAGCTGGGTCAAAATTAGGGCATTAGCATACTAGCTTAAAAATCAGTTACCTTATTGATG
>VICI01000952.1:0-27702 GCA_019593645.1 Akabosia matsudoensis | reverse complement strand
GAAAAAGCGAAATAAAAGAGGAGGAAGAGATAATGCACGTACAAGACATAGTAACACGATCAAACATATTCAAATTCGTTGAGAGTGAAAGGGGAAGATTGAAAAGATGGAAAGAAATTGAAAACAATACTGAAACTTTAGTAGCAAGCAGGACGATAGTCTGTTCTTGACCTTAGTGAAATAGTCATAAAGAAAAACAATACTAGAAAATATTCAGCTTATAGTAAAATAAAATTGGACGATTGCATAGCGATTGTAGTAACTTCCTTAGATACTGTTAGAAAAAGAATGTCCTACATAATAATATGTCAATATGAATAGTCAATATTATTTATCGACAATATTTTTTTGGAACCAAAACATGAAAATCATAAAAAATGTAATTATGCAATATCATAAACATTTCATTCAATTTTTTGCGAAGAAAGGTTAAAAAGTAGAATTTGAGGAATAAAGAAATTCATCTAATGGTTGATTTTATGGAAATGTGGCCGTTTTATAAACTTTTTTTAAAGCGAAGTTGTTTTATGCTTTACAGATATCGTGTACGCGCTGAGATGGACAAAATACAAGCCGCGCAAATGAGCGCTCCAAGGGACCTTCATTGAGACAAAGTACGATATACTGCTTTTCTTTTATCTTTGTTAACACAAGGTCGTATGTTTAAAATATGTTTTTCTATGATATAAAGGAATTCACTAGTCAAAGAGTTAGGAATGCGTTGTGTCGTTTGTCGTTTCTAACTTTCAATATTTCTGTTCTGTACCCTTACATACAGTCAATCCTTTAGTAACGGTACCGTACTTACTCTTAAGAGAATTTTTGGAGCTAACTTTCCCTGCAGGAGGGATGCGGACTGTGATGTGGTCAAAATGGGCGTCCAACCTGGTCCTGTTGGCTGTAATGGCTGTTATCGTACTAATGGTGTATTGGCAACATAAACTACTTAGTCTGGAGGAACAACAGAAGTCTATTGGTAAGCTAGTCACGACTTTATGCTTTTCCAGCACATCAACTAGCATAATAGCTATTAAATAACGCCGAAATCGCCACCCTTTTAATTCCAGTCATAATTTTCCTGCACGTAGACGTAAACTAAACAAGTTAATTCTTAAAAATACTCTAAGCTATTATAAATATTTAAGACTTAAACAACGGACGTGAGCAAAAAAGGACCTACCCATGACTGACATGAAAGGGGTAAAATGACTCGAGATTTATATGATGTTTTTATAACCTATTAACAACATTGCCGTCATTACCTAGTCAAAGCCTGATTTTGAAAACCAGAGTTGTTGTCTCTGAATTCGATCTCCGCTATAGGCAACTTTCATTTGTTGTTTTTTAGAAGACAAAAAAAAAATCTTTATGTATTTAGATTTTAGATTGCTATGTATCGAAATCCCGATAGAGCTTGCGTTTCCCAAGTGTTTCCCAAGCTTCAACACAGCGAAGAAAGAATCAAAATCAAGACCGGGTAAATAACAGATTCTTATTGTAAATGGACGAGAATCCACTACCCGAAGGGGAGTACCCTCCCCCAAAGAGAATGCAAAACTGTACAGCGGAGAAAGAATCAAAATCAAGACCGGGTAAATAACAGATTCTTATTGTAAATGGACGAGAATCCACTACCCGAAGGGGAGTACCCTCCCCCAAAGAGAATGCAAAACTGTACAGAATAAATTCATTTTCGCGTGAGGGAAAATTGTACATTCTGAGACTTGCAGTGTTTCATCAACTTGCGCTCAGTTTAAAGTGAACTTACATGGTTCGAAATCATGAGAAGACAACACTTATTGTGCTTTTTATCAATGATTTGTTTACTTTCAAATTTTTTGGTCACTTTTTATTCCAAAGTTTTGAACCCAATTTTCTTTATCACGTGTTACAAATTTATTCTAATGTATCATATTGAGAACAACGAAACTTGCTGGGTTTATAAAAAAAACTTTGTCCATTTTACGTCTTTATTCGAAAGTCCACCTTGTACCGGTACATGCATAAGCATAATACTCGCACACTTGAGTTTAAGGTTTTCTATAAACCATGTAATTACGTCCAAAAAATAAAAATAAAACGCAGGACACAGGAAAAAATTACTGGAGCGAGTAACAAGCAAGTATGCATGACATTTAAGAGCGCTTATCCGCAACACACGGGAAACTTTGCGTGTAGACAATCATCTCACAATATATGTACGTTTAAGAAATATGTACTAAGTGGAAATATCAAAGTGGAAGCCTATTTCTTGAATGTTAATTCACATGTGTCCACTTCACATTTCAGTACATTTCGCATGCCCAGTATGGATTATGGATCCACAGACACGACAAAGTCTACCATCAGTTAAAATTTAGCTGAACTTGGCATATGAAATCACGGAAGTTCCTGAAATCATGTAGCATTGAAAACTAATAGATAAAGAAATACTACTATAAATTCTCGGAGTATACAGCAATACACGAATTTTCGAAAGAATTTTTCCAGTGGAAGTAAAAATCCTTACAAAATGGAGAAATTTTTGCTTCAGCATTCAGAGAGAGAAAGTTCACTGTATCCTAAGGACAAAAATAGCATATTTCGTCAAACCACACGTAAGATCTCTTAATAGAATTTTTTTTAAAGGAAGGACAAATAATGAGCTCTTCAAGAATATGAGGCGTAATACAAACGTTTAGTTCCACCCGCGACTGAAAAGTGGTAACAAAAGACGCGATTTATCGGTTAGGATCACTCCAGTATCCAATGAAATTTGACTTTTATTAATACCAACCAGTCTGTGAGAATCTATCAGCCATGCATCCTCAAAATTTAAGCTTCATTCCAGTCATTGTCCGTTAAAGGTTTTTTGTTCGTTTTCCATTTTATCGCTCATATTAGGTTTCCGAGGGTGGATTAGTTCCAGATGAAAGTGAAACGCTGACATTTTGTCGACGAAACATTTCAAATAAACGCACCCTATAGTTTTCCTTGCTTGAATTGATTTTCTGCTTGTGATTACCATATCCTACAGACACTTATATTGAGCTATCAGTTGTCACTGCTACGCATCCTAAACACAAAAGGTACCCACGAAGATGGGTTGGTCTGCACTAGTTCGTTAGAAATCTGCCATATAGTAATCCGTACTCATAAAATTTACTGCGTGTTAGTTGTGTGTTTACTAGCGCAAGAAATATTATAAGTGAGCATGAGAAAGTACCAATTGAATTGTTCCGCTAAGCATTACAATTTGACGACACTGTACGTATTTATTTTTTTTTGTTTTACTAAAATCAGAAGTATACATAATAATATATATATATGGATAGTAAGTTGCCACTGATGCTTCCGATATTATAGTTTTGTTTGTAAAACATGATACGTTTGGAAATTTTATACGATGTTATTTGCTAATATTTACAATCTTTTGCCATTTCAAAACGTTGTATTGCTATTGCGTAGCGTACTACGTGGGTTCCGCTGTCCAAATACGTTTCCAGGTGTACTAGAAAGTTGTTTAAGTTTCACTAAATACGAACGTTTTTGGACGTTAGGTAGATACACTTATCATGGTAACATTACCATGATTTGAGTGAGTACAGAAGCTTTGGTTTAATTTTATAGAAGCGATAAACCTCTAAGCTATAATTTCATCCAAGACGAGGAAACAAGGCACAACACGTATTTGTAACCGTATCTGTGCCTTCTGGATTCCATAATTCTTTCCTTTTAATGCGCTGAAAACAAATAGGGCACGTAATTGAATGAAACTCAAATAAGAAATAAAAAATGTATAATAAAAAATAAAATAAAACCTTATAGAACTAGCAATAAAATAAGTATTCCTCAACTCATCTTGCATATTGGAGTGAAATAGTTTCATCCGTAGGGATTATGTCCAAAATTAGCATATGCGAATGCACGGTTACTACTCACCCTTTGAACGATAAAACAAACAATCTGAAAAATGGCCAATCGCTTCAGTCAGGGTGTTTTCTCCCCTGTGGTATCTTCCCTCAGAACAAAAGTTCGTAGTAATTAGCGATTTCCGGTGCATAATGTTTTGTAGAAGTAGACCTGTTTCATTCCCTTAGGATAGGTCAATATGATCAATGAAGTGAACCAATTGCATGAATATAAGATAAAAACAGCGGGGGAGCGATCTTCAATCTTACAAATAATTAAAAATCGAGGAACCACACTTAACTCAGACATATTTGTTTCTCGAATGAAAAACTCTAGCCTAAGTACCATGTTGCAACATAATGTGTTCGTGCGTGAACCAAAGCAAAAGCTTTCTACAAGTGCACAAGAGTAACACTAGGAAGTCTGATCCTGTATGCTTATCTGCATTTAAAAAAGTCAGAAAATGATGACTCCTTATATAAGCAGCTAACTTATAATGGTTTGCTGTGCGGCAGTCTAAAAAGGAAATCCGTATTTATCTTCATACACGGTGATTAATTTGCAATGACCTTGATCAGTTCTTCCAGTCTTTCTTGTCGATTTACTAAAAAAGCATTATGGCAGAATCGACGATAAACTATATAATATGTAAGTAGTGTCACATAAACGGTTGGTAATGGATTAATACAGTTGTTTTTGGCACGAACTGCTTACGAAACTCTTTTTTATTCTGTAGGATCAGTATCAAATGAAAGCGCAATCATCATCAATATTTAAACATTTCGTTTCCATTTTCTCCGATAAGGATTACGATTATACAGGTTTCTGGATACATTGTACCCCTCGTTTGGTATGCTATTATTATTCGTCCAATGTGGTACACAACATTACAGTAACGGCTATTTTTTAAGAATTGTCGGATTTTTAAGTTGGCACACTCAAACAACAGCATATTTACAACAGTTAAACGTTTTTTGGCACAATGAAGACACTTTCGTAGGTAGGTAATGTGTCTTCGCCAAAACGTATAAGATATTATAGCCATGAGAAACACCACTGTCTATGGTTAGAGCAGTAGCAATTGTACTTTTCGACGGGAACGTCATGTTAGTTACCTGCTGAGGAAGCAATGCTTTTCATTTTCATCATCATCATGATCATTATGCTGGCAACGTGGCGACTGAATTTAAACACGCAGATTTTGTGTGCGATTCTATCACCATTTGTCGTTCCTCTATTCCAACACAAATGAATATGTTTTCTGCAAAATCAACGATTACATGAGAGTATGAAAGAAATCAACCACTTCATAGAATTCAGAATTATAAAGGCAGCAATTAAACGTCCAGACTAATCATGATTTCTGAAATGTGACTCAAACGTACTGCAAAATGCCAGCCAGTGCCACTGCTCCGTTGAAGGGTATGGAGCGTCAGTTCCATACCTCCGTATAATTTTAAAAATCGTAAGCTCCTCAATTATTTGAGTACCTAGTCTCTTTTAGGGTCATAAACTGGCGATAGAATTGAAAGTTATCTTAAAGTAAGACTTGACTTCGCTTTTTTGAGGCCAATACCGCTAAGCATTTTTTTAATGTTAATTTTTTGCACATGTTTTGCTCAGTACTACAATTTCCTGCTTGTACAGGCACAACAATAAGATATTCTATTTACCCTTTGTTGAGTAGTTCTAATGTTTACCTTTTCACTCTTCACTCGCTGTAATGTTCTTCTCAATCTATTCTACCGCTCTACATTCTTTTGTAGGAGCAAAATTAGGAATCGTATCAAAGGCTAATAATCATGGTAGCCGACTTGGGGGTATTGGCTCTAGTATGGCTGGTGGGGCTGCTTCACCTGTCGCGGGAGTCATCGGAGAAGGTGGTATTGGTGCTCTTGGTCCGTTCACTGGGTTCCGCAACACTTATGAAGCTGGAGACGGGATAAGTGAGCGAAAACTTTTCTCTTTTCTATATTTTCTCTTTATTCACTCTAATGGCCCTCTTCATCCTTTGTGCACTTGTATCACTCTCACTCTTTTCGTTTCACCCTTCGATGTCAGTTACTATAGCCAGAGAAGAGAAAGTTACTTCAACTAATAACCAAACTCTCGTATTCAATTTTTTCTCATGTTCAATTCCTTTCAAGCAATTTCTTTGATGATAGTCGTGTGCACAGTTTCATATTCTTGGGTACTTCAAATTTTTCGTATAGCTACTTCTAGAAATTATTTTTTTGTAAGCTTCACCGAACTGGGAGTAAACTCTTTGGTGATGATGGGTTCATAAAAATAAATCGTCAAAACAGAAGTAGGGTTGAAAAGGTTACTTCCTGAAGGATCAGAGGAGACGTTTTCTTATATATCAAATCAGTTTAGTATATTTACTTTCAAAACGGTATAGGGTTTTTATGGTGTACAGATTTAGTTCTGGTTGAATGCAATATTTT
This sequence comes from Akabosia matsudoensis, assembly GCA_019593645.1. Taxonomy (NCBI): domain Eukaryota; kingdom Metazoa; phylum Arthropoda; class Collembola; order Entomobryomorpha; family Paronellidae; genus Akabosia; species Akabosia matsudoensis. The sequence goes on along the minus strand of VICI01000952.1, from coordinate 21,364 downwards.
CATTAAAGAACAGGTCCTCTTTGGTTTTTCCTGGACGTATGTAGGTTATCCAGACTTCCTTAAAATTATAAGCCAGCTTACTTCCAAGCAAGATTGAAAATGTGAAACCCCAAACGATAGATATGTATAAATGGCTCATATACAAGGTCAAGGTTCAGAATACGTTTGGAGCTTCGTAGCAAACATGGCAATAAGACGACTACATCAATGCCATGCCGTAATGGAATTCATGTGAAAGTATCCATCCGAACTCCTTTGAACTTGTTGACATTAGCAAAAACTTCCAATCATCGCGGGCATTATGTATTTCTATTTTCTATAGCATACTGGCGATGCTTGTGTACAATGTCGAATGTAGTAGGCTTCTTTTGAGATATTTTTCTTGTTTAATATAGCATTACGTTTCTTTTTGCTTGCTTTGTCTTGTAATTTTCACTCCANGCTTCTTTTGAGATATTTTTCTTGTTTAATATAGCATTACGTTTCTTTTTGCTTGCTTTGTCTTGTAATTTTCACTCCAAGATGTTCTTTTTTTAGTTTATGACTCTACCCTTTCTCTAACATCCAACATCATTAAGTGGCAAAAGCTATATAATACATATTCAATGAAATTCACGACACTTCGCCCTCATAGCAATAATTTATTTCTTTAAAAACAAGACAGTAGTTACTGCGCTGGATAGAACACAGAAATTGATAAAAAAAATTCACTGAAAAGAAAAAACAAAATGTATTTTTAGAGTAAATGTAAAGTGTTAGTTGCCTTAAAAACACTCCTATAATATACTGAGCTTGCCCACCATTATCATCTTCACACCTTTTATAGCCCCTAGCCAAAAATGTTTTGTGAATTACAGCCGGGGCCAAATGCCCGACAGCTCTTAGTGATATTAATCCAACTTTTCAAAACAATGCTTGCGTAATAAAAGGATTTTTTACGGTACGATATTAGATATGCAATATGCATCAACAACAATTGCTACAATAGCGTTATGTAATTTTGCCCGTTCCATGCAAACACATTATGCTGCTGTAATACAGATGTAACAAAAAGATTTATTCACTCACCCTTCATATTTAATTTAGTAAAAGGAACGCGTTTTGGAGCATATCATCTCAAGAGATGCTCATCCTTACTTATGAGGATTTTAATACAAACCTTTCCCAGTTTTGAAGAGTAAAAGCTTGGTAATCAAGTTGAATTGAAGCTTATTTAGGATAAGATATTTCTTCCATCGTCCCTTGTCAGTATAATTTAATACATACTTTATTCCTGAAAGAATAAAATGAGAAAAAACACAAATGTTTCTTTTGAAGAGAAAATGAAATTCAGTTATGCATAATTTTCATGGATGCATACTGCAAATAAATTTTCTTTAATTTATTTCTTCTTTCAACTGTACTGTGCGGATTTACTTTTCCGCGCTAGGAAGGAGCAAGAAGTCTAATAAAATCCTACTTTGCAAGGAAGTGTAATATGGTCCCATGTTAAACAGTTGGACCTGAAACTGCTGCTCCTTTTAAATGTATAGGAAATATGAGAATGTTGTAAATTAGGATAATGACATCATGTTTTAGCTTGCGGTAGTATTAAAATGAATACTGGGTGATACCATTATCATTAGATAATATCATTAATTTATGTGATGCAATTTTCTTTTTCTATGATTGTAGGCAGTCGTGACGATAACCCGGACTACTCTGTAATCATATACAATCGTATACCGAAAACAGGCTCAACATCACTTATGGGAATAGCTTATGAACTATGCTCTAAAAATGGCTTCTCAGTGATACACCTGAACACTACAAAGAACAGTCATATTTTGACTCCTGCAGATCAAGTAAGTGATTCAAGTCCAGTATGATTAATGATGACAGGTTCACATGTTCATGCATAGCTTGCATCATGCATGATGTCCGTTTAAGTTAGAAGTATACATCGGTCATTAGCATAGATTGATTTGATGTTACATAATTATAAACTTGGAAAAGTTGTGCGTTTCTACAAGTTCAGTATATATTGCCTATAAAGTAACTTTTGCGGATAATGGTACAAAACCAACCTAGATACTATAGGTAATAACAAAAGGCGTTACCCTAAGTTACAAAGCAAAAAATATTCAACGTCAATACTGACTGCACATCACCAGACATAAACGATACCATCTCAGGCAATCGGCACTCTTACGATCACCCAATACCTGTTAGGGCTAATATCTGAGTCTTAAAAAATAGAACCGTAGTAACCAAAACTGCAAGAAACTGGAAACCAAAACGATACACGATCCATGTTTTGTCAGGGAGAATGGTAGTAGGTATTCACTTCCGTTATGCTGCCAAAATACCATTACGATATGAGCACAAATTTAATAGCATACAATAATGAACTTATACCATCGTGTACATGCACACATGCAAATTACATCGGAAAATCCATGGGAAGAAAGTATACCAGGATACCACTTAGATATTCCTTAACTGATTTCTTGTCTTATCCTAAGATTTACTTATATAAGTTATGGGCTCAGATCACTTTTTGGTTTGACTATCACAACTACGACGGTGTCGTTAATACGTACGTAAATCATTTATTACTTTTTTTCATATCACCTTTCGCTACACTACAATATTTTTACGGAATAGAATTCCCACAAAAATTACCCAACAAATAGTTTGAACTTGAACGTTTCATCACATTCTTCACCATATTTTGGTACTGCGAACAATAGAAAATGAATGTATTTCCTCGTGGAAATCGAGACTCAGTGTACTTCTTATTCACTAGTGGCCAACTCCTCTGGAGAAAACATGAAAAAGTTTGATGCTTTCCCTTGGGGGGTCCTGTTGTTGTTACATTTTATAACTACTTAAGTATAACTCATTTGTTTACGGATTCAACCGATACGTGCCTGAGAGAAAGTTAAGAAAAATAGAGGCCATAAACCACTCAAGTTTAGACAACTAATTTAAAGGGAAAGTATATAAAAGGAATTCATCACTAGCATACGGATATATACGGACAAGATAATGTACTACTTTGCTTTCAAGTCATGATTGCTGTAAGATTCTACATGTCACACAGGAAAGTGAAATCAGCTGAGTGTGAACAAAGAGGTAATAGAAAAAGTGAAAGTGAAAACCTTTTTTTCTGTTGCGAATATGTTTCGAAATCAACCAAGTGTATGTATAGTACTTTCATGCGGTTCATGAGATGTATACAGAAAAGTCAATTCTACTTTTACCTGAGAGAGGAGATATGAAATAGATGGTGAGTAATTCAATTTGACGTCTTACAGTATGTCTCTCTTTTCTTTGAATTCTGTCTGAATAGATTCGTTTCGCCCAAAATATCTCCAGTTGGATGGAAAGAAGACCAGCAATTTATCATGGTCACATTGGCTACATCGATTTATCGGCTCTAGGTGTATCGCTGAGACCAATCTACATCAATGTTGTTCGAGACCCACTGGAAAGACTCATCTCATACTACTACTTTCTTCGTTTTGGTGATAATTTCCGACCTGAGGTGGTGAGAAAACGAAAAGGAAATAAAGAGGTACGTGCATAATACCTAAAGCTTAATACTGTTCAACTTTTATGTGCTCCATAGGTATCCTAAGGCAGCCATTATAACAGCTAAACTATTTTATATGTGGTTGTATACCACACTTCATTCTCTTTTCGCTTTTTATAGTTATAAACCGAAACAAAACATGAAAGCTGTAGTTCTTTACGCTCACCACCACATTCATTGCCATTGTATACAGTTCCACTTTGTGAACTCATCCTGATATCATCTAGCTCTTACTTGTGTACCACGTAGTATGATGTTTTCTCCTCTTCGCATCGTCTCATTTACTATCTCTGATAGATAGGCTCGTATATCTGTCCTTTGTACAACGTTTACACACGTAATTTCGTCACACGAACAATCATACGAAGAACTGGCCTATCAGTCCAACCTTTTCCCTCTTTACTTTATGTTCTTCTTTTATACTCATCTTCAATAACAACACAATACAAATGGGAGTGAAAAATAACCGCATAAAATTCAGGATCATTGTGCTGGCAAGTTCCTGCTATGTCATTAGCATCAGTTTCCCATATTTTCTCATTTAATGGCTGGTTATACCTTTGAAATGGCACTTCGAAACGAGCAGGCTTAGGACGTTATACGTGCTGAAATGTTAGAACAAACCTAGAATTGTGTTCCATTTATTTGAGTAGCAGCCGACAAAAGTAATATGAGGAAGAGAAAACATGGAAGTGCTCTCTCATGGCCTTCTCTAGTGAATTTTTTGCATCCGTTCAAATTCATTCATAAAAAAGTCTTACTCTCTGCCACCAATCTTCTAACCACCAACAGGGACAGTATTTTATGATGATGACTGAGAAAGGGAGGAGTAGCCAAAAACTTTCTTCCGTGTTACATCATTCATGGGCATTCAAGCAAACCGAAGAAGCAGTGGACGCGGTAACGCATCTACTTGAGACACAACGCATCTAGTAGTCTAGTATAAACTAACAAAGGAAATGAGAAGGTTATCCGGAGACAGTTATAGAATGTAGATGAGGACATGAAAGCAGCACTCATGCGAAGTTTTCTCGTCTCAGTCCATGGTTTCACCCTTTCACCTATACCCATGTTTACAAAATAGCCAAAAACGGTAAAAGCGGGTACGCTATACCGAGTATATTTACACACATGCCATACGTGTACGCGTACAAATAAACTTCAGCAACTTTCGATTAGACCACCATGTATCGATATCATCGATTCTACAATCGTTTTAGATTAAAGATTACGGTGTATTCAAGCCAAGGTGGATAGTAATAACTATAAAGAGACTACCAAACTAATAACGGGCTTTATTATGAATATACCTAATACAGCCAAATCTGTCTATAAAAGGCACCGAAGGGCGACAAAATAAGTGCCTTTAATACAGTGTGCCCTTTCTAGAGCTTGGAAAATACATGGGGGAAATACCGACTGGGCGACTGAAATGTTGCCTTTATTAGATAAGGTCTTTACTAGGACTACCTTTTATAGACAGATTTGACTGTATGTAAAAAATGAATTCTCTTCCTACGAAATACAGCTTTCCAGATGAAAACTAACTTTGTAATGCATATAGACTTATGTTCAACGGATTTTGTATTGGAACTTTCTTTCGTTTTGTCGGTACAGACATTTGACGAATGTGTCATACGCCAAGGACCTGACTGTGATCCAGAAAATCTTTGGATGCAAATCCCCTTTTTTTGTGGCCACCATTCAGCTTGCTGGGAGCCAGGAAACTCATGGGCTTTACAACAAGCTAAAAGTAACTTGGCAAAGTCTTATTTCCTCGTTGGAGTGACTGAAAGTATGGAGGATTTCGTTGCTCTTCTGGAAGCCTCGCTGCCCAGGTTCTTCAAAGGTGCCTTAGAGCTATTCAATTCAGGTACGTACAAACAAGCAAAGTAGACATTTGGCCAGCTTTAGTGTTCGTGTCAGCTTGTTTGAAGACCACTAGTTGGCAGATCTCAATGAATTTGTTAATACATAAAAGAATACTGTTGTAATTGTTATATGTTCCCTTATAATTTCAGAGGGCAAGTCTCATCTCCGTAAAACGTATGGAAAACAGCCCCCCTCAAAGGAGACTCTGAAAAGCATACACAAATCCAAAGTATGGCAAATGGAACAAGATTTTTACATGTTTGCCAAGAAAAACTTTAACTCAATTAAAAAGCGAGCCCTACCCTCAAGTGGTACAGCATTCGTCCCGCAGCAGTTTCGCTTTGAAAAAATTCGTCCCAAGTACATCAGCAACTACAATAGTCACAACAATGAAGTTATCAACCATAATAGATAGATGAATTGATCTGCTACAGTAAATGAAATGCTTTATTTGCATTCGCCGTCAGAAAGCACACTTTCTCGCGCAAGAGAGCTCCATGTATCATGAGAGTACAATAGAGTAAAACCATACTCTAGCAACAATTACTCGTAATGATCAACGTTTGAACCGCATCCAATGATGACATATCAAAAATTCGTATATGCTCTACTCTACAAAACCCTACCTGGCCAAGAAAATACGACTGACTGCTAATACCTAATAATAATTTTTTTAGCTTCAACCTGTTATGTAGACTTTTTCTATGATTGTTTTAAGAAAGGGATATATATCCGATATATTTACGTCGCTTACGGTACCAAACAAACCTAGTTTCCGTGTGCACCAGCGGTAATCGAAAGCATTGACGTGTAGATGTAGGTGTCACGCGATGCTCGGATTTTATACGACTAATATTGTAAGAATTTCAGCTGAAGTCAATATTCTAGGGGAGGGCATAGGAACCTGAGACTGTCCATGAATATATGTAGATCGTACTGCATTTGTATCGAAGACGTACTAATTGACTCTATGACTACTAAAAAACATAATTAAACCTTTGTTTTTAACTACATCCCCAAACCCACTGATACTTGGGAATCCGAATTCTGAAAGATTCAGAAGCTCCCATATTGCTTCCGCGTAAGACGCATTTAACTACATAAGCATATAACAATGATTAGCTGTATTTTAATAACGAAACTTTCAACCCTCCTGCTAATTCGAAGGATAGCATAGTGATAGAAGTCTCGCAAATCGTAATGCAGGGATTTTCAAGCTGTTTACATAGGAAAATTCAATGGTGCACTGCATTGTAAACGAAGTTTATTTAGTTTTTTCAGGGGAAAACGTATAGAACTTTACAAATGAATGCAATTACAAATTAGTAGAATCTTACGACTTGCCGACGTTTGCATTTTTATTAGCGTATTTTTAGTTACTTTTTCATCGATAAAGTAGTTTGATTTTGTTAAAATACAAAGTAAAATAAAACAACCCAGTCTATAGTCCGTTACATTTCGTAAAAAGTTTAAACTTGACTAATGTCTGAAAGATTTTAACTCAAAACAAGTCTATCTTTTCAGGGAATTGATGTAAGCCGGCCTACCTCTCGCCTTTTCGACAAGATTTTGGAATTATAGTGTTTGGTTTGTCTCCATTAGCCCCTAAATACAAAACATCTTCTTTCTTTATATCAAAACGTTAATGGCAGTTAGGTATAAAACCTACCCAGGATACCTTTTTTAAACACAAGCGTGGTACACGTGAGACTTTAATTCTTTTAAGTTCAAAGTTTGACTGATAAGTTTTAATTGATTGAGTACTGAAGTTTTCCTCCTATGGAAACAGTATTTTCTGTTCAAGGCTTTATCTAAAGCTTAAAGCTTATACGTATCCCCGGCTGTATTAATTATGAAAATGTATTCACTAGGACTTCACGGACGAAGAAATGAACATTTTTTATATAACCGATTTACAATGCATATTTTACGTACTAAAATCTCATTTATGTTTGAATAGTAGCTTATTGACAGTTATGTAGCAAACATTCTGAAAACAATAATTAAAGGCAATTGAATAAAACATAAGGAATAATGCGCTCTGATGATCCGATGATTTCTTATTCAAGCATGGTACTCATTACAAAATTACATCTCTTATAGCCAAATATTGCTGCAACCATTAGGATTACCAAGATTGAAGATGCTGCAAAACATTAATCATTTGTCTCGCGATTTTGAATACGTTTATTTGTCACAAGGTTGCCAGGAAACATGAGATATCTACCACGTCTAGCCTAGCGACGTAAAATTTGACGCGTGCTTGTAGTCAAAGCAACAGTGCAGGGTGAATTTCCACGTGTGACTTTCACCTTCATCAATTCCATACGGCTGGGTCATTCAGTCAGGTGAAAATTTTGATTCGTCCAATATTATATGTCGTAAAGTAATCAGCAAGCACACAACAGTATCGGACGCGCGGTAAGTTGTCTTTACGGACATCACGAGTTTGATTTGTAGGTCCGTAGGTCTAGGCTCATGGGAGGGTCCCGGGGTAAACTCTACGCCTGGACTGATTTGCATAAAACCTTGTATGCTGATTGCTAAGGTAACTAGAATGACCCTATTGATTTTCAGATGTAGCTTCACAGGTTTATTAAATATGAAATTTCGATTGTAAAAAAATGTCACAAAGCCACAATAAAGGGGAAACTGAAACATCGACCGTTCAAAGTGAGAAATCTCTTAAGGAGAAGTTCCGTATAAAATCGCTCCCCATGTCTACGCACTTCCCTGACTCCGCATCTAAAACTTGACCAATTGAATAGGCATAAAGCATCGTTTTAACAAGGTTGGTCTCAATCGCGTCAAGAAAACAAGGTGATTTCCTGCCCGTTTTGACCATTGACCGATTTAGCAAAAACGTAATAGTTATTTGACACGGGTCTAACGCATCACTACATTAAATTTTGGTACATTTTGGAGAAAATCGGTCAACATTAGACGGACAGACAAACTCATCGAAGCCTTTGTGTACTTGCTGAACACCAAGAACAGAAGTCAAATCTGAAAAGAAAATTATAAAAACGAAAAGGCGGACTTGGAGGAATGCAGTGTATTTTAAAAGCAGTCTTTTCAAACGAAGTCGTTACATAATTATTAGGACTGTATTTTGCTACGGTCACATTGGAAAAAAGCTGTTAAGCCATAGCTATAATGACGAAGCTGAATGCAAATCAGATTAAATCAAAAATAAACGAAAAATCTTAAGAGCTCAGTCACACTGCACTTGCAGCTGCAGAAAAGATCAGATTTTCGTTTAAAAATTATCTAATTAGCCTATTATTTTAGAATATATTCTTTTTGTCGGCTTTCTGCTGCTGCAAGTTCAGTGGGAATGCGGCTTAAAAGGAGAAGCTTTGTAAAAAAGAAAAAGCTACAAATCGAAACTATTGTCAATCATTATAGATAGGTTTGAAATGATATATCACTCACCAACTGCTCATATCTGTAAACACAAACAAGAAAGTTGAAGCCTGACCTGACTGTTGACCAATCAAGCTGAAAAGCGATATAGGAGTCCACTCACGGGCCTAAAACATCATTCCATAAAGTTTGGTCAACATCGGCAAAAAATTGATCCCTGATTGGACCGATTGGACTAAAAATCAATAGGTTTCTTGCTAGTGACCCAAAGTAGTATTACCAAGTTTGGTCCCGATTGGACACCGAATTTTATCGTAGAAGCAGCGTCATGGAGCAATAGGAAGCTACATTGACGCTGCAATTCCAAGGCTCAACTGGTTAGCCGGTCTTGAAAACTCGTTTTAAAATAATGCTTTTTGACTTTGACTGGCCATTCAATTAGTCAGCTGATTAACGAAAGAAGGGAGTTATGCAACTGGTAGTGCTTTTCTCGTAGAGTCCTCTATCTCGTAGAGTCGTATTCTAGTGGAACCAGATTATTAGTCCTCTATTTAGGTACAATGGAATTTTTGTATTAATGGCCCCTTCTTTATAAGGACCAGAAATGTTTGCCTGTTGCAAGGTCCTAATAGAGGAGTTCCACTATAGTACATTCTTACAGTTGGAAATCTCGCATTGCCCGAAATTCTCTATGCGCCGAGACCCAAACTCGTATAACGATGTGGCTCTCTGGCCGTCTCTACTGTGTACTGATGCCTGCTACTTCCGTAAAGAAATTCCACGAAGAGTCATGGTGGCCCCTAGAGGGCGCAGCACTCTCTGAATTTGACCCTAAGCCTTGCTATAAGATTTGTATGCTTCATATTACACAGTATCAAGAAAATTTATTTCACGAAGGATAAAGATGCGTTATGTATGAGTTGCTGTGGTGTTCAACGACATAGTTTCGTTGAACCGCGAATTTTAACCCGTCCTAAATAGTCAATTTAGCTGACAATGTGACAATTAATAGAACGGTTCAAACAAAAATTAAAACTCGCGGTGGAGTAATTTTTGCGTGCATACAAAAAGTCGAGTTTCCCCGAACGCAACTCCCGCCGTGAGCGTCAATAATGTGAACTAAAAGTATGAAGCGTATGATAGAATGTTTTGCTCTCCTGTCTGTCCCTACAAAAACGGATTTTTACATGCTATTGCCGTAGAACGACTGTGTATACTTTACAGGTAAAAACAAGCAAAATACTCAATTTTATTGGCTGATTCCATCATCAATACATGAATTCACATGCTAGAAAAGAAGAGAAAAAAAATCATTTTAAACAGACCTTTTGCTTCTGCTCTTCCGTAAAATCTCCAACCCAAGTTTACATTGCTCGTCCTTTCCCTGCTCGGTTTATTTGACGTGTGTAACAAAAGTACTGATTCTTCGCAATAGTAAATTTTTATAGATTTGTAAATGCGTGAGTGCTGCTAAACGTTAAAATCACATTTTACTATTGACTACAGACTCTCCATGTATCAAACAACATGACAAGGGCTCCCGGGTAAGATTAAAAGGCGATTAGGAATCCTGTCAAAGTAATTGCTGCGATGTGTTTACTATTATTTTGTTTCTTTATTTACAGCGGATCATATTATTATGAATGAGACATGATTTTAATGGAATGGCTTCCTTGATGGAATGGATCAACCGGTAACCTGTTTGATGCTATAGATTAGCTTGAAAGTTAAAGCTTGCTTGAGAAACTGCAGTTTTTAACTAAAACTTCAATCCGATGACTTTAGCCTATTGGAGGAAAGCGTGGCGTATTGAAGAGTGCCAAAGCCAAAGGATTAAAATGAAGCCCTTAGCATGGAGTATTGAGCGACAAAAGTGTTTTAACTTTTAAAAAACTAGCATCAACTAGACTAAATAGCAAAGCTCTGGTACTGCTGCTGCCGGAGAGCTGAGTACCCACGAAATACAAATGGTGGAAAGTAATTTGGGATTGTTTTGCTGTGATCCGATAATGATTGAATGTGTAAAATGTGGACCCGAGTAGATTAGTGTGAGTGTGTATTGGTAAATATGTCGCTTCAATGTAGCAAGAGGTCTACTGAAGAAGTGTTCAGTCAAACTGTGACAGTTGATAACTATAGCTAATTGTTCGATGTGTGGTGAAAGTGAAAAAGTGACATTTTAAAATGAGCAATCAGCAAAGGGTGAAGCAGGAGAAAACGACTCAGCAAGATGATTCGGAGTTTGCCGAATGGGCCAGGAAATTGGTCGAAAAACCGAGTCCACAGATTGGCGTCCTGCAGAACTCGGGCTCTACAGCCAACATCTTTGGACAGCAACAGCCAAACTCTTCGTTGACCAGTCAAGGAATACCTACGAATTGGGGGTTAGTGAAACGCTCTTCCAATATACGAAAGAGAAATGGCTTTCAATGTTTTTACCCAAGTTTATTTGTTTTTGCAGGTTTGACAGGGAAAGCGCCATTGGTAAATTCACCTGGAAGACTATCGGGGAGGATAAGTTTGTTCCTGCGATCTATCGAAACGAGGAGGAGTTTGTTTCCGTCAGAATGGTGGAAGTAGCCGTTCTAAATGAGTATCTTAACGTACTACCGACGGAATTATACGAAAGTATAAGACTAACAGCGTATTATGTAAGAACTTTGTGCATTTTAAACATCTATTGTATTGTGTCATTGTTTTGTAACTGATTTTTAAAAACATATCCTGTACACAGACAAGCCCTGCGGAGATCAAAATCCTTAATTACATTAATACCTGGCACTGCGACGGATTTTTCGGGCCTGAAATGTTCACTCAGTTCGATTTAGTTATCAAGTTCGAGGACCTAATAAAATTTCACGACTTCTGTCAGTTCGCTTACTGCGTACTCCATAGTGGAGGGAAAGTCGTGGACCCCGAGTGCCCGAATTGCGGATTTGTTAAGGTTAATTCAGACTCATTGATACCTTACGCTGTGTTGGGGGAGGACAAAGGAGTGCCACTATTTTACTTTGAAGGACAGACTGATGTACTGAAGGCGAAAGCCCAGGTAAAATTAGTATGTGAAGGCTTTATAATTTTGACTGATAATGTATATAATGCCCCGTATTTTTTCTTTTTTCACCCGAACATGCAGCCCTTGACTGGATGGCCGCTTGCTTATTTAAAGGTGTGCTGCAAGGTTCAAGGAGTCCGTAAAGATCTTATCTCAAGTTCTACGCTACAAATAGTAACGCTAACAGATTTACAAGCATATTTCCCGAAAAGAACTGTGTTTACGGAAAAATGTTGGCCAAATCCGAAGCCGAAATCCTTACTACCTAAGCAAATGATAAGCTGTGTTCTACAAAGCCCTGCGTTACAAGTTTCAAGTGAAAAGTGGACTAAACTGGAAGTGAACGAGAGTTTCCCCAACTATAGGCCCTCCCCACCGTTGCAGAAAACGACTGGAAGTACGGCAACGATATCTACTGTAAAAATAAGTTCTAAGAACGGCAATACTCCTGCCAATGTGACTCTAAATGTTAATGGTGTGCGCACAAGTCGTGAAATCCCAAGCAAAGTTCAAAGTAGGTCGCATTTAGCTCAAATTAAGATAACTTCACGTCCCATGGATAAATCTAAGCTTGTTGTTATACCTGATCATCCGGATGGTTCAAAAGAAGGGGCTTATGTAGTCCGATTGGTATGTCGTTGCAACTTTTTTTTTTACCGAAAGTGACTGTTCTTCGTCACCATTAGCCTTTAAAATGCCGTAAAATGTAACCCCTCCAACTATTTAATTCCTTGACACTAATTCCTTAGTAATTTTTTCCTATGTAATCAGTACCTGCAAATCTACCTTACACTGCTTTATTTAATAACTAAGCCTTTAATTTTATCACACCGCTACTAAATTAGACTATCATTGTAAGTTTCGGATCGTATAGCTTTTTTTCCCCCATTTTAACCCGATAATAGCCCAACACGAGTTTATGAAAGATGCAGCGCTTGAATGTAAATATGGTTTCGTCGGACTGTGTTTGCCTCTTGCTTTACATTGTATTTAACTAAATTGTATTTACAAGGAAATAATTTGTGGATTTCTTTTGAAATGACAGATCGTTGTGGAGAACGAGTTTATGCACTGCATTAACTCCATCGCCGGCAAGAACGACAGTTACCTGGTTTTACTTCAGCAGTTTATGGAAGCTCTTTTCCCGTCTGTATCAATATACCCTACCGCCGTCAGTATCCTGAGGTCACAAGATATCTTAACATATTTACCTAACAGGTTAGTGTCTAGTGTCCAAACAGCTATACTTGCCACGAGCTATGCATTATTTCGAAGATCAAAATATTTGCCGTTATATTTTTACAGTGCACAGTTAAAGGCCCTCAATGCCTTAGGCTTTCAGTTTCAAGAGAATTGGCAGGCGCCGCTTGTTCCAGCTCATGATGCGCAAACGGCCATACCCAAACTTAGGAACCTAATGAAGCCTCGTCCAGCACAGACCTCGAACTCCCACTTCGTTCAGCCCCAACTTAGAGTCACGAATGGAAGCAGTAGTTCATATTCAAGAACGTACTCGCGCCGATAGCAGTTCATTGACGAAGTATAGGAGCCTGAATAAATATAAACTACCCTGTATCAGTTGTTAGAATCGTTTGACAAGATGTATGCACGATCGTACACATACACTATAGCCCCAAGAAATGTTCTCTTTTTTATTGAATTTATTGTTTTAAATTGTATTTTGGAATGGAATGTCACGTTAAATTTTCTATGATATTAAAGTTGAAGCTTGAGTGACGACTTGGATTTGAGAAAATGTTAGTTGTCATTTGTGAAGGTGTCTTTTCTTCGCGTGATTATAAATTTGCATGCTGTATTATGCATCAATACATTTCAGCAATTTGATGCTGGTCGTATCTTGGACGCTACCGTCCAACCTAGATCGAGTCAAGCGAGTCGAGTATGGAAGCTTCCAGCTTTCAGGGTATCCCAAGACAAGTAAAAAGAGCCGCGCCTGAATATCACATTGAGTAAACATTCTCTCCGAAAACGACAATTTTTCGGTGTCAGGTAATGGATGGTGTCTTATATAGGTAACCACTTTCTCCATTGATGGAAACTAAATTGGTCCAGCTTGCCACTAGATCCAGGCCAGTCCATAAAACTGTTTTCTTCGATGATGGATCCGCTTTGATATTTTACGTATAATTAACTTATGTCGATGGGCCGTAAAGTGAAGGAACTTTGAAGCTGGAAGTTTTAAAACGCATCCTCAACCTTGGAGTCCAATACTACTGTCCAAAAGCTTACGAACAATGGCTTTTGAAACAGTGAAAGATTTTGATTTTGGTAGGATCTAGCCGCCAAGATAATTTAATTCGCTTAACAAAATGAAATTATTAACTCTTGGGTTTATTTCAGGTGTGGGTCCAAACATAAAAATATGTGAAAGGGTTTCACAAAGTCCAGATGACGTTTCCAAAAGTGAGGTTGACTTCATCACTTGGTTACTTTTGGAGCAAGAGTTTAGACAGACAAGGCGTCGACAGATTCGAAAAGGTCCGTCTCCCGGAAGAGCTGGAGTGGTTCTCGAAACTCGTCGAACAGAAGAGGATGGGGATCCTGGAGTGGACGAGGACGACGGGGATGATGAACTTGATCGGCCGATGATAGCCGATGAGGGAAGCTTGGCAAATGAGAAATTGAGGATTGCTCGTAAATGTATTGTGAAAATAACTGCTCTTTTCTGCTACTACAACATGTAGTTTACTAATTGGCTTGAAGTAATGGCAGGTAAAATGTTTGAATAGATGCTGAGAAAGCGCTACAAAGCACACAAAACAGTATGATATGGCAAGATTTGGAAGATAATGATCGAGAGTTGATGCTCGTTCAGCTGTGTCGAAACACCGAGCTTGAGCTCCTCGAAGGAACTACTTCAATACAGTAAGTAATTTTTCCGACGTCTCTGGACAGTGCGCTTTGACATAAAAGTCTGACAGATTGTCTCTGTGTCGCAGATCTGTTCCAGAAATCTTTACGAGGCTGCGATCTTCGAAATTCCGTCGACAATTTAATGTCAAAGAGCGAATCGGAAAAGGGGAATATGGGGAAGTCTTCCTAGTCACAAAGGAGGGAGATGCGGAAAAGCAGTACGCAGTTAAAAAAATAACACCCTCTGAATCTTTGGAAGATGTGAGGGCAGCAATAATGGAGTCAAAAATACTGAAAAGACTGAGGGGCCACAAGAACATCGTGGAAATATGTGATTATTGGTTGGAGATTGAGCCGTGTTTGGAGAGTAACTTTCTAAGCTCGTTTGATGATGATCTGGACGAAGGTCCCTTGAAGTTTTACATTCAGTTGGAATACTGTGCACCCAGCCTGGCTGAATGGATTGTTGACAATCACAATCGGGGGATTGTACCAGAGAAACAACAAGTTTTAAGAATTGCTCGACAACTCTTTGAAGGCCTTGCTCACATTCATCGAAACAAAATTTTACATCTTGATATAAACGTACGTAATCTATTTATTTCTAGAGATCGCCGAATTTGATTTATTTCCTGACGTGTTTTTCCGATGTTTATCTTTAGCCAAAGAATATTTTATGGAGAGATTTGTCCTGCACAGAATTAAAAATTGTGGATTTCGGGTTAGCTGTGGTCGGAACTAGTCATAGTACAAGGGACGGTACTGTACCGTATGTAGCCCCCGAGCTACCATTAACTGAAAAGGTAATACATGAACGCTGACATTGCATTGTGTTGTGGACATAATTTCCAAAATCAATAACGCAAAATAAAATTGATGTGACGGAATATTTTCAGAGTGATGTTTTCTCGGCTGCAGTAACGGTTATCGAGATAGCTAGAACGATCTATACGAAGACCGAATTGACTGAAATTATTAAACGCAAAAGTGTCGATATTGGAATAGAAATTTTGGTAAGTCATTAATCCATGGGCTTTTTTGGTTTTTTTGTTTGTATCCTTCAGATTTGCTAATTTACTGATCCTTGAAAAATTTCTTACTCTTTTTTCAAGGATGAACTGCTTAACCTCGCTATATACGAGGATCCTACAAAACGTCCAACAGCGGAGGAATTAGTGATGCATTTAGGAAATGCATGAATAAAAATGAAACTGTCAAATGCCAACCCTAGTCTGCAAGACTGCGATAGCGGAAGAACAATCGATTTTGATTTCCAAAGACATCATTTAGTTTTTATTGAAAATGTATATAAAGCATAAAGTACTAACGCTTAAAACATTGCGAAGTCACTTGCGTCAAAATGTAAGTATTTCTAAGCGTTTCCGATTCAGACTGATTGTAAAATTGCCTTGAATCACGAAGATATCTATTTATACAGAAATTTATATAACGTTTATACTTTAAAGTCTTTAACTTCCTATTACATCCAAATCATATACAATTATACGTCCATAAAAATCGTAACTCGAATTAAAAACTAGCTTGAATCGCTTAGAACATAATGCTGAGTTTAACGGAAATTTTTGCAACTCATTTGTGTCTTTTGGATGAAATTCACATCGCCGTGAAATATCAGTGGTGGAATCCTTGCTTTCATCACGGTCGGATAAGCATTCTACCACACACGACTTGGACGCAAATCCACCTTGAAATTGAATGATAACTTGATGCAGCTCCTTTGGAGTTTCAAATGCAAATTCTATCCACTGAGGTTCGCCCTGAAAAGAAATTTGTGCAGTTTTAAGACGGAATACGCTACCACCGGTTATTTCAAAATTTTTAGTTACAAGAGCCTTTGCTTTACCTTGTCCGAATTCCAGCAAGTTTCCTCATTTCCATCAAATAAAAACTTTTTCCCATACATTCTCCTGTCGTTATTCAGTACAGAGCTAACCCTGGAATTAAAAAATTAGGAGAACGTTGTGTGGAAAACTGTAACGATTAAAAGCTAGTTTTTATTTAGACATAGGTTGCTTACTTTGATTCTTTAATGTCTTTTCGGAGTGAAGTCATCTTAGAACTAAATATAACAGCATATTTCGCAAACAGATATCATTAACTACAATTAAGCTTCCAGAAACAAAGAGGAAACAGTTTCAAATGGCACTTGTCAATGTGTTGTTAGTGCCAAGTTTAGTGCAATGCCTGATAGTGAAGTCGACTCAACCCCGCAATTGTTTGCAAAACCGTCTGGGGTAACTTGGATCAATGATAGGAATGAATTCTGTACAGTTCGAGTTTTTTCATTCGAGTACTTTTCCATTAGAGACTCATGTCTCCAAACTATTTTTTATTTGCCGATACTCATAAAAGAAATTAATAGAAAATGACAAACTCATCGATAAAAGTAACAAAAAGCTTGAGCGAAGGTTTTGTGATGGGGGAAAAGGACTGTCAACTGTCTTTGTTTTATGTAAATTAATAAATATGCGCTTTGCTTATCGTAATGGATAAAATTTGAGACACTAAACATTGTGAGACACTATTGGACTGAGCAAACTGACGAGTTCGGATCAGCCATAGCTGCAGAGGTCGTCGTTGGGTTCATGATGCCTGGTGTTGCACCTGGAGGCTGGGGAATGGCAAGAGGTAAATTCTGTGCTGGCAAGGATTGGCGTTTAGGAATGGAGCTTGGGAGCAATGCGTGATCTCGAACACGCTGTTTAGCTTCCGGTGATAAATGGTACAAGGCGGATTTGGTGAAACATGTTTGAACCTGAAAAAAATAATTTGAACTTCGCGTCCTGTAAAAAACACTATTGTTAGCAGTCACCTATCGCAAAATAACTTACCGACTCCCCTGATTTCGCGGAGACAAGGAAGGATAAATGAATGTTAAATTCCTGAGCGAATCTTGTGTGGGCATCCAGTCTCACTGCTCTCTGAATAATGGAACATTAATGAAGCTGCCATATATTTTGGTAAGTTTTTAGAGCCAAATATAATGTCAAGAAAACGGGAAGGGTGTTACTCACAAGATGTTCTAGATCGCCTTTCCCTCCAATTAGGGCAACCGAAGGCTCGATATGTTTCTCTCCAGCCATTCCGTAAACAACAGTCACCCACTTTCTAAGCTCATTAAGGGAGCTCATGTTTGTCATGTCATAAGTAAAAAGAAAGACCTGCAAATTGGAAATCATGATAGGTATCAAGAGAAAAGTTAATACTATGCTACATATGTGATCGAAGTCCCTTCGTATATGAGCTTTTGCATACATCGATCCCATGTAGATAAATAGGCAGCATTTTTGAGTTGATTGCACTTCCGGCTATGTCGATAATTATTAGCGTTAAAGTACCGAGGGGCTTAACGCTCATCCGCCGTGAGTAAAAGTCTACACCTGGGGTAGGGTTGTACTGGCTTCCATGAAATGCATTTTCTACGAACCGTTTTACAATGCAACTCTATATACGAAAAAGTTACAAAGATGATATCTTTTAGAGACTACTGTTTGGATTAATTTTTCACTGCATCAAATCTTTTTTATTAATAGATAGATAACATCAATACCTTCCCAATGCATGGAGCTCCAATGACACCAATCCGTACTTGCTTTCCTTCGAGTTCCATGAAAACAGTACAGTTGATTTATGAGCAATTACAATTATTTTTTCGAAAATTTATGCGGAAGATTTGCTTGTCACCCTTTCACAACTTTCCAGTTTATACTTTCATCAAGTCCAGGTGAAAGCTGTACCCACGACACGTTTCGTTTTTACTTTTACTGACTCATAAATTTTTTTTGAACGAGGAAAATCGATAAACATCATTGATTTGATTAAATGCTATGCTACAGCTGTCCAAAACGTTGTGTGCGACGAATTTGCGTTAAACGTTGCTTGTCCACGGCTGTCACAAAAGCCACCCTAACTTAAGAAAGCTTGTGTTACAAGTTACAGCGATGAATTATACTACATACCTGAAATGCATGTAAGGTAAGGAAATGAACGGAGGTGAAAACATTTTAGCAAGGAAGGATACCGGTTAGGTTGGTAGGTTAGCTTGAGGATACAAATGAAAAGAAAAAAAGTTGGAAGCATGCAGGGCTCACCACCGTTGTTGCTTGAACCGGTGTGCACTAGAGATGCTTTTATCCAGACTTGTTGGGAAAAAACTTATTGGGATACTCGGAAAAGCTGAATT
The DNA here is from genome assembly GCA_019593645.1 of Akabosia matsudoensis. NCBI lineage: Eukaryota > Metazoa > Arthropoda > Collembola > Entomobryomorpha > Paronellidae > Akabosia > Akabosia matsudoensis. The sequence continues at coordinate 2,416 of VICI01000952.1, read as the reverse complement.
TTATTAGCATAATTTCACCAATTTCAAAGAAGCATTGTTGGTAGCATCAAGTTAATTGAAAAGTGTTTATTTATTTGAGGATATCGTAACCACAATATCTTTGTATAGCTTTTATTAGTGATGGTTATGGTCTCTAAATAAATACTTCATAGACAATATGAATGAAAATAATTTGGATACGCTCAATGAATATACAGTAAACTTTTACCTATTTATTCTCTGGTTTTAAGGATAATCAATAGTAAATGAATAACAGTTGAAATCCCTAATATGTGATGGTATCAACTCATGAATGGACAAGTTGTGCTTACTGCATATTCTTCATTATAAAAAACTCTCAGATATTTGCACCGCATCAGCAATTGCAAAAAGTTTATTGATAAAACAAGCATCTTGTCTAAAAATTTACGACAAGGCAAACTGTTTTTTTAACTAATGAACTTTCAGCCTGTCAGTTATCAAGAACAGTTTATCCTAGGAACACGATACGGAAAGTTTGTTTGCGTGTAAAAGACATGACGGATTTAAATTCTAGGTAAAATGAAAAGCGGCCTTGTGAAATCGTTCAACACACCTACGTCATATCTCATCATGAAGGATAACAGTTTACGCTCGAAAACAGACTTGGTTTTGAGCGAGTCTCGTATGCCTCTCGTCATCTTTCTCCAAGAAGCATGGTTATACTTTGTAACCTCAACCACCTCTTCTGTCACATTATTTTCAAGAAAAGCACCATAAAAAGTCAAACTCGCTAAAAATTTGAACGTGTATAAAACCCACTTCGACTTCTGTTCTAACAAATTTAATTAGTGATCAAGTGGACAAAGTGAAGTACATACATCCGATTCTATCTCAACTACTGGTAAAAACGAATATATAGTCCTTGTATTTGCTACATTTTGGTATATATTCCGGTCAACTATGTGGTTCAGTATTTTTGAAATGTTCCCTACACCACTTGTGCTGTTTGCGATTTCATTTCATGCGCTAAACAAGGACTCAACAGATCCACCCAGCAAGACATCAGTAGAAAGTTTAAATGGAATATCCGCAAATAATGAGAGGTAACTCCGAGCTTAGTGAATGTGCTGCTTTCATACAAAATTGCGTTGTTTATATTTTAAGCGAGACTTCTCACATAAAAAGTTTATTTTTTAGTGAATGCCCATCTTTTCACCCCAAGTCAAAAGGAAATCTCTTATTTTATGATGATCCAAACCCTAATATTCGAGGTTGCTATGAGGAGAGAAGCCAGGGACCATGCTCAGAAAATATGAAGCTATATCCCAAAGTAGAAGGCTCTCGACATGGAGTTTGTGACTGTGACACTTCATCAACTAGACTTATGCTTTTTCACAACGCGACCAATAAATGTTATCCTATATTTCATCAGGTATATTCTGCGAAAATTTAGTACACACTGAGGTAATAATTTTGATTGGTTTGTGTAATATGTGCCAACATTACTTACTCCACAGGCATTTTGTAAACACGGAGAACAATTGACAATCCGTCGGGAAAATGTATTGGAGCCTGTTTGCGCACGAACTGTTTGTCATGATGACATTCTAAAACCTGAGAACTACGGAAAGGACCTGGTACCTGTCGGCGGTGAATGTGCGGAGGTTGGATCAAAATGTACGAAATGCAATTGCAAGTTTTGTACTCTTGAGATAAGCTTCGTCCCTAGAAAAGTTACCCCGCCAACATGCTGCAGTGCTAACACGCCCTCCAAACTCGACCGTGCCATTGGAGTACCGCCCTTGCCATGTTCTCCAGGAACTTATAAGGCTATCAATGGCAAATGCCAGCCTCCCATACTTTCATTTGATGATGATTTTTGAAAATCGCATGCATTAGAGGTTAAAGGGGGACAGTGTAGTACATTACTTGAAGTTGTTTGTTTCCTCTTTTGACATTTTCGGTAAGAAATATTCCACTTCAATGTGTCCATGGAAACTTGCCAGTATTGCTGAAAACACAAAAATTCTTATTTTTGTCATCTGTTTGTTAAAAACCTTATTTTGGTTTCATATGTTAAATGTTGTATTGACTATTTTATCGACCTAGTTATTATAAAAGGAGATAGATCTATCAAATATTAACGTTCTATATGCATTCCTACAAAGTCAAAATTTAACCAGAAGTTTATAAATGTTCCGCATTCTTGTACATGGACCCAGTAGTAACCTACTGTGAAATTGAATAATGTTAAATTGGCGCTTTGGTGTTCACCGTGGGGACAAATAAACCTTTATTCTAGACTTGCGGTGTTACCAAAATTTTCCATGGAAGTAGCAAATAGAAACATTATCATTAAAACGTTATCAGTACTTGAATAAGTTCGCATTCATTTTTCGGTCAGACGGAAGGTCTGTGGAATATAAGCATAGAATAACACAAGAATGATCCTGCA
>VICI01000951.1:0-27708 GCA_019593645.1 Akabosia matsudoensis | reverse complement strand
GTGTTTCATGTTTTTTCAAGCTATCAAACAACTACGACTTATAAATTTGGATGCAGAGTGGAAAGATAGATAGAAAAAAAACAAGTAGACAGGTAGGTAATGCAATGTATGTATCCCTGTGTTATGTGATGCAATCACGGAAGATTGGCGGAGGAACTGAAGTATGCGATCTGTTTCATGTGTTGTTGAATGTTGATGCTAAAGTGACAAACGGATTAGATTTGTCATTGTATTGCTTGCAAAATGTATGAAATGAAAGCGCGTGTGTATGACAAAAAATATATTATTTTGCATAATAATGTAGCAGTTGTCCATTGTGAGACTGGGAAATGGTGGGCGAATGGGTGTGGTGGTGGCATGATTATGGGTCCGATTCAATTTAATGGAGATTGGTGCCAATCTGTTCAGGGAAGAATTGAAAACTTAAGCGGTAAAACGCATCGCATCTCCTGGGTTGGCGAGGAATGAACGATAAATGAGGACAACTGAATAATTGATGGTACCGGAAAGAAAGAAAATTTTTGTCACATACATATAATAATATGATATAAATATTTGTTCGAATATAAGTTTAAATGCTTGAAGAGTTTAATTCATGCATTTTGTTTTTTGTAATTTTACTAACTATCTGTTACATATAATAAATTAATGTTTATAATGTGTTTTATTGTGGGTCTGGATAATAGAATAGAGGTAACGTTACACGGAACATCAAACAGTAGTACAACTTATCAGTTTTGGAATTTGTAACACGCTTCTTACAGATAGTCGGCAAATGATACGGATCAATTATCAAATTTGGGCCGCAATAGTTTAAAATGCTATTGAAATGTAAACGCTTGAATACCTCCAAGTCTTAGAGTAAGATAGAATTAGAGAGGAACACTTCTTATTCTATGCTCCTAGTAGACAAAAAACAAGGATCCACCGCTACTTGAAAAATTATAAGTGTTGATTTGCATGATATAAGAATTTCGCAAATCATATTTCAAATGTAATTCTGGTCCTCATATTATCCACTCCATTGCTTCGTTTCGCACTCACGGAAGCTTGAGGTATAAGTGTTGCACAAAATAATTACCTGCTCGTGAGGTATAGGTCAACAGTCAACCTCATCATGGTGACAAGGTGAGGGTGATCCGTGACCAATCTTCATCACGGATATCTGTCATTTGTCACTTCCTTAAAGTGTGGTTATCACTTAAAAACCGCTGAGAGTAGTGCATTGTCCAAGAATTAATCTTTGGAAACAATGCGCACTTTTTCTTTCAAAATTTTCTTGGAATACCATCTTGTCAGCTAAAAGCAGTTGGTAAACATGAAAACCATGAGTAATGTGTACCCAGTGCCCACTTCACTCTCTAATGTAATCAGGTACACAAATTATTCTCCTCTCACACACAATTATGAATTACTTACACAAGGTATCTCTTTTGTGTGACATGTTCAGCTAGCATAAATTTCCTCTTTGATTCATTTGAAAATCGCAACGCATGGCTGGGTGAATACATTGTGTGGTTTGTAAAACAATTTTTCATGACGTCTATCCGTACAGTTGAATTTGTACCCTATCTGTCAGCCATTCTATTATTTTGCGTTTTTTCACAAGTGTTTTCACGCTGCCGATTTCAAAGAAAACAAATACACCTCCTGAAAGTCAAATAGCTTCATGACATCATCATCATGGGAAAAATCAGCGAGATTGCTGACCTTGTAAAAGACCGAAATCTACTTGCTTCCAGCTAGTCGTACTATATAAATCCAATGTCGCATTGGACAATCTGTCAGTTTGAAACCACGAGCCTTTCTATCACGATCTAAATATTAGCAGGTTTTTTTATTCTTCCTCCAGTTTCTGTTCCAAAAATGGCAAATTTAAAGTTTCTTTCGATTTTGTTGGTAGCAGCCCTAATTGGGATGTTTGCTGGTAATGTTGACGCTCAAGGTTTGCTTTTGCACTTTCAACTACCAACCTGTTTGTGGAACAAACGGGAGAACGTACGGAAACGCATGTCAGTTACAATGTGAGCAGGCCCGTAACCCGAGTAAGTCACGACCAGGATCAAGTCGATTATCAAAATGAATACCTGACAAATTCAAACTAATCTCGATGTTTTTTTTAGACTTAAAGGTAGCTCGGCAAGGGGAATGTGGAGGACGAGGTCAAAATCAATACAATAACGGTTACTTACCCCCAGGACGAGGAAGACGTCAATAAAAATGCTTTCTATTCTTTCATAGCAGATTCAACGTTGGTAGATAGTTATTGTAAAACTTAAATCAATTTGGCATGTTAATTAGTGCCACAAAAAAAATCAATTATTGGACCGGATTTTAAAATAAAATTAGTAAAAATACATTCATTTAAAATCGGTTGCCGTAAAGCACATGAGCATGAAAAGAAAACTAAACACGATCCGACAACAACGAAACTTTTCCATTTCCCTGAATCTTCTATTTCTGATATATTTCCAACACAATACATGACGTACAACGCACGTAAATACATAAAACAGTTTTCTTTGTTTTCTGTCCAAGCATCTTTCGTCACTGCCAACAACTCATCACCCAAAAGCATAGCGTGACGGGGCATTTATAAACTATTGAGAGAGGAGCGGCAATGCAAACGACGCTGTTTAGATCTAGAGTTTTAACACTAGTCACCGACTGAGTTCCGAGTCACCCTGTATTATTGTATATTTTGTGTAATAGCCTTTTGAGGTAACAACATCGCAAATGAAGTATTTAACTTCGCAAAATTTATCGTTTTATTCACATCAAATCTGATAGTCTCGTCGGATCCGTTCAGAATTCACTTTAAGGAAGGTATAAAAATCAGCTGTGTGTGGTGACTCACTTGTTGTGACCAGTGTTCATTCCATCAACTTTCCATCCTCATCTCTTTGCGGTGACAGGCAATCGGTTTGGTTTGGTTAAACCACTTCAGAAGAATCCGGATTATAGATAAGCTGTCAAAATGCTCATTAAAGTTAAGGTAAGATTGTTCTACAATTTGAAATTACTGGTGTGAACAACAGCATTTGATAATCAATTTTTTTTTCTGGGCTGTAGTAGTCGTAATGAAACATTTAATTTTGTACTTTTCTAGACGCTGACAGGTAAAGAGATAGAGATCGACATTGAGCCGACCGATAAGGTGGAGCGTATCAAAGAACGTGTAGAGGAGAAGGAGGGGATCCCTCCCCAGCAGCAGAGACTGATTTTCTCCGGAAAACAAATGTAAGAAACTATCGTCCAACCACATCCCGTTTAAATGTGCAAATTTTGGCTAAGCAGGTGAAGTCATGTAAAGAAAATTAATTTTTTATTTCCTGATTTGTTTCAGGAACGATGAGAAAACAGCGGCTGATTATAAAGTCCAAGGAGGATCTGTACTTCATTTAGTCTTAGCCTTACGAGGTGGATTCTAACAGATTGTTCTCGGCTTATTTTTACCTTTTTAATTGTAATCGTTTTTTTCTAATATCACATTTGCCATGAATCTGAATCTGACTCTGGCTAGAAAAGATAAAACAAAGAAAAACTGTGTGGGATTCTTTTATTAGATAAATCACTAACAACCAGTTTTTCTTTACACAAACAACAAAAATGTAATCCTTTGTTTTTGTATATAGCTTTAAGTTCTGAAACATGCATGCATGGGTTAATAATTACAACTAAACCTGATGAAAATGGAATGAAAACTGTTAAGATAAGGAATATTGATCTAGCGTGTCAAGTGATATCTGGACTACCATGATTTCTGAAACATGTACTCCGAGTAATGGAGAGAAAATTTCTGTGTGAAGAATTAAAAGGATGAGATAAGTAACAATAACGTTCTTGATTCCGAGTATCTTTTTTTTTTTAATTTTTAGAAAAAACAACACTTGGCGAAACAATGTGGTACAAATTACATTTTAATTTAACAGAATAGAAATAAGCCGTGGAAGGATTAGAAGCTGAATTGTTATTATTTACTTCTTCTTGGGAGCAGCTAACCCTGCTCCTGCATTAAACTTGAAGAAAATTATATCCCCGTCGTCAACAGTGTAGTTGCGACCTTGTTGCCTGTACTTGCCAGCCGCTTTGCATGCTGCTTCAGAACCTTCCTCTTTGAAGTCATCGAATTTCATTACTTCGGCCATAATAAACCCTTTCTCGAAGTCTGTATGGATTCTGCCGGCAGCCTGAGGAGCCTTTGTTCCCTTTTGAATTGTCCAGGCCTTTACCTAATAGCAAACAATCAAATTAAAATTACAGTCCCACTTATCACCAGAATCTTAAGAGAATTACATGGAAAAACTTGTAGTTTTATTATTTAGTTTTTGTACCTCATCTGGGCCAGCGGTGAAGAAATATTGTAATTGCAAGGCCTTGTATCCTTGAACGATAATCTTGTCTAGTGCTCTATTAGAAAACAAAACGGAGAATATATAATTAGACAAAACATTCATAATCTGTGCTCATGCGTACCCTGATAATTTTGCAAAATTATGTATGATAGCCTACCAATCAAGCAATTATCATGAGTATCCCTTTTTTATATCAAAAACCCGTATTTGTAATTTGTTCTAATCAATGTTTTATTTCAATTGTACTCTTTGGCGACTTGGCAAGTCGTTGGCAGACGGTCGAAGATATGGTGCCGAAAGCTATTACGTCAATTAGGATACATTAAAAGGGTATCACCATAATTGGTCGAGGGTGCAGTAATAGGATGATTATGGAATAAGAAAAAAAGTATATCAACTTGCCCCGTAGCTCCAATTTCTTTTAGATATGCAGCCCTTTCATCGTCCGGCATGTCAACAATTTTAGACTCCAACGCTCCTGAAAATGGAATGAGCATGGCACCAGGGTCATTTTTGTCAATCCATTCTTTAATTTTCAGCAACCACTTGTTCTTCTTTCTGATGTAATCCTTTTCCGATAAGTTGACCAAGTAAATAATTGGCTTTGCTGTGATGAGCAGGTGCTTATTTAAAACTTCAATTTCCACAGCACTCCAGTCACACATTCGAATTTGTTTCTTTTCGTCAACCAAGAGGGTCTTCGCCTTGGCAAGAGCATCATATTCAGGCTTGGCTTTTTTGTCACCGCCTCGTATTACAGTGCGTTCCAGCTTTTCCAGATTGGTCAGTAAATACTCTTCATCTTTGAGTCGGAGCTCTTCGCTAATTGTCTCCAAATCCCGAACTGGATTCACTTCCCCGTCAACATGGATAATGTCATCGTCTTCAAAGGCCCGACACACGTGCATGATAGCATCGCACGCTTTGATGTGGGATAAAAACGCATTTCCCAATCCTTGACCAGCCGCTGCTCCCTTCACAAGTCCGGCGATATCAACAATGTTCAGAAAAGCTGGAACCTTACTCGCGGGCTTGTGGTACTCACACAGGTAAGTGAACCGGTCATCGGGTACGGCAACTCGGTTTTCATTCGGGTCGATTGTACAGAAAGGGAAGTTCTCGGCAGGGATTGCGCTTTTCGTGATAACATTAAAAAATGTTGACTTTCCTACGTTAGGAAGTCCAACGATTCCAACTTTTAAATTGGTTCCGACACGACCCAGCAGCACTGGCTTTTCCGGTGCTTGATCCTTTTTGGGTGGCATGATGAACCGGGTTGGAATATCACAGCTTGACTAAATCTTTAAAGGAAATCAAAACAAAAACATTCATTCCTAAAAGCGTCACTACCTTTAAACGTTTGTTATTTGAAATATTTTCTACTTACCGGCTGTCAAAATAACTAAACACATTAGCTGACTAAGAAAACGACTGCTTTCGGCTCATTTAAATAGGACCATACACATTGCATATGTTTTGGAGCTAGCGGCTGCAAAACTTCAAACGAAGTCACATGAAACCCCAGACTTCGTCCGAGGTCTTCAGTATCGGGGTAGATGTCGCGCGCAGTATTTCGCCAGAAAAGCAGACAGAGAAGCAGACACGAAGGTGAGCTCACATTTCGTCCATCGGATTGGAAAATAAGAAACAGCAAAACTTTACTTGCGACTGCGAGTTTTACTGGCATTGATCTTCTTCATTCTTGTCTCTCTTTCCATTCTCGTCGGCAATTAAAGCGTGTCTCACTTCGCCCCGTTTTCAACCAAGCTGCTCAATGAAAAAGGATATCCCAAACCCGTGTCACCGTCACCTTTTCCACCACATGGCTAAGTATATTAGACGGTTCATTTACGTCAAATCGAGCGTTAAATGTAAGATTTCTTTCTTTCTTTTTTTGAGGAAAACTTATAAAAGAAAGATACAAATATGCCAAAAAATCTGGAACTCTGAGCACGAACGGCTTCTGAATTCAAATTCAAAACATACTTTTTTGTTCTTCTTCTTGAACTTCTTGTTATTATTCATGAAACTAACTCATCCGTTTTAAAAAAATAGGGTGAAAATAAGGGCGTTCACAGTACTGTCCAAAAATATATTAAAAAATTGAATTGTGAATACGCATACTATTTAGATTTCTGATTTTTTTTTTTGGGAGTGATAAACGGGCCAACGAATACTATACGAGGACCGTTACATAAAGAAAGAAATGGGTGGAGATTTTTATATATTTTTAACTCTAACTATGGAGGCACACTTTATCATTTTATGTTCTGTAAAAATGAATCAAAATGATGTAATGGGAAACATCTGCCATTTAAAAATATATTCATACATACAGCACAAAAAATAACACATAATGAGCACAAGTAAAAATTATTACATGTGCGTACAAAAAGAAATCAGTTTTTTAGATGAATAGAAGGTGTGCCTTTTGACACAGTGTTGAAATTATGTCGCGTCTGCTCAGTATGTTTCAGTAAGTCCGGTGGTAGTTTTGATAGAATCCATATGGAGGTAATATTTTAATAGAATCATTTGTAAAAATGAAATTCTACCAGTACCATGAAATTTTCAAAGCTACTGTTTTTTTTTTCTGAAAAAATGTTTGTGAAGCTATCCAGGGTCCCTTTAAAGTGAGATTTCCTTCAAATTTGTTTTTGTTACGGAGCCGCCTTTGATTAGCTAGATATTTGTTTCCTCCTTCAGGACTGGATAGCGGAAATTCCCCCGTGAAATTGCAAAGAATCAAAAGTCTCGAAAAAATTAAAGTATTTGCTTTTAGGAATTGGTTACATGATCGGTATCCTTTGAAGCAGCAACGTTTTCGTTTTGTATTGTTTGGTGATCTACCGCCCATATCCGTGTCCTTAAAAATGAACTAATGTTTTTATAAACACGTGGGTATAAACTTTCAAAGAAAATGACCCGTGTATTATTCATATTCAACAGATTTTTCTGTTATCATCATCACATCGCCCATACCTCCAAAGCTATATTAAAGCGTACCGACCTATGCGACAAAGCCTCGGAAATTATTGTCATTTTGAAAAAAAAAATCTCAATGAACTTCCGCCTTTCAAGATATTTTTGTGTCGCATGCTCACGAAGCACAATTAGAAGAAGAAATTAATAAAAATACGTTTTCTCAAATCATGACACTCACGTTCGCTCACACTATAGTACACTCGTGCCTAGCTCATCTTAAGAATAAAATGTCTTCCGAATTCTTTCTTTCTTTAAAAGTCGCACTTTCTAAGATCGTTTGTCAAAGGATGATGCGTGCGTTTTTTTTTTCAACTGTTGCCACAATGAGACTACAATGATCCATCCGATCATTTTGTTGCATGACACAAATAAAAGTTGTATAAAAAACGTCTCAAGTCTCGACACTCTGAATGTTCAGTGTTCACCGACTGACAAGCTGTGAAAATGGTTGATATTGTTGTTTGAATTTTAGAAAGCAACCGATGAAACATCCTTTCAAAGCTTGTAACTGGCTTCTTTTCTGTATTTTACTTGAAGGAACTTTACATCGATTAATTTACAGGATGAAAAAAAACGTATTGATGATAGTTTGATAGCGCTCTAAAAGGCGATAAAAAGTGATAAGGAATTCAATTGAAGTGATTTTTTTTGTGAAATTCACCTTTCAAATTTGTTTTTGTATGAGTTTTCTCTTAAAATGAAATCAATTCTGTCTCCAGAAGCGCTAGTGATCGATGACGGCATACATTGATCCAATTTCGTTAATAAACAATTTAAAAGAATTACTCTACACGTTTTTTATAGATGAGTTCATAAAAGATAGTGTACTGAAGTATGTAGCAGGGGAAAATATATACTTGTAAAAATAAGACCACTTCAAGTTGTAAAGTAGTTTAAAGTGCAAATTATCCACTTGACCATGTTTTTTTTTGAGAAACAAAGTTACAATTTTGCTGTTCAAGCGTCAAGGCAAATAGACAAACAAAATGATCATCTCGGCGGACTCATTAACCACCGTCTACTCCAAGACCTTTCGGTGACAAACAAAAAGAAAACATTATCTAAAAGAATAACTTGTAAAACATATTAAACTCGCTCAATATTGGTTTGCCTTTCGCACTCGCTCTTGTCTGTGTCATCATAACCTGTCAGCATCTTTCTCAAACGAAAGCTTTAGTCTTATTGTTTTCCTCAAGAAAAAAAAATCTCTCCACTTCTCCTTTTTGTGGTTGAATCATGTCAAGAGTGGATCGATAGAAAGCCAAAGTTGCCCGAGAAGCTGTCACTTTATTACGATCATTTTGATCAGGAAGATGAAAAGCATGATCCTCGTGTAAAAAGAGAGTTCTTCGGTCGCCCCATCATCATCTTCCTCCTCAAGACAATCTTGTACGAGAAATACGTTCAGTCAGAGCTCGCCGACTTTTTGACTGGAGAAAATTAACACAAAAAAAGTTGTGTGTAAGCACACAAGGGAATCGGCTAAATGCAGACGATTAGAGCCAGTGAATGACGAACAATATTAAAGAAATCAAAAGGAAACTTTTTCCTCGTTTAAACACTGGCGTCGTCGGACCAGGGGAAGCTGGAGAGTGTAAAAGCTCACCGAATTGTGTTTTTATACGCGTATAAAGATTGCGGACACGAAAACGATTGCGGGAATAAAAATAAATGTTGTGGTAGACGAGGGGTGATTCTCTCTACTACGTATACTACGTGCATTTATTTTCTGAGAAAAATTTTCTTGACTTTTTTTCTTTCTCTTGTCCCTTGAAGCCTCAACCACGCCTACATTTCCCTCATATTCTTCCAAACAATTTCGTTTTTCATATTTACTACGCAATGATGATGGGGGGAAGCGCGCAGTCCACGTTTTACCAATAAACCGTTACCTATACAAAAAAAATCACACAGTCCATTTCCAACAATGTATGACGGAACAAACCATTGTTGAACTTGATTCAGTTAGTATATTTGCAAGCTTATTAAGTTTATTAGTAGCAGTAAAGAAAATTAAGAAGACAAAATGCTGTATTTTAATAGTCAACTAAGCAGCCAGTTTGACTGGCTCCATTACTCAGCCAAGATTTTTTTTATTTATATGTCTTATTTTTATGAAGTACTTAACGAATCATTGATTTGAATTGATACGGTCCATAAAAATGGTTATTGCGAGAGAGCATGTATTTATTTTTTTGCACACACCTCCCTTTCTTCACTGTTTTCCCTGTTTGTATTCCTAGTAATTAAAACAAAAAAGAGATAATAAACCTATTTGAAAAATTTAAATACTTAACTAACCTCAATTGTGGAGGGTTTATGTCTATGGAGTTTTGTTTTGCAATCAGGATGCTTGCTTGCAACAGGGAGATAGAGAGAGAGCGCGTACTTATGGAATTAGAAAGTAGGCGGAGTTTTCACCATGTATATTTGTAGCGATGCACATCTAGAAAAAAATAATCGTTCCGAGTGACAGTTTTTAATCATAAATCCTCGTTGGCTACAGACACACGGCTCCACAATGGTCGTATAATTCCAAGGTATTTTTAAAACCTAGTGTGTGCGTCTTTCATTCTAAAACAATAAGTAAAGTAAGTAACAACATCGGCCGGCGAAAAAAGCCTTTATAGAAAGAAAGAAAGGAAGAAGATGATGTCGTTAGTCAAGTAACTCCAGTCTCTCGGCAAATAAGCTATTGTTTCGGCAACAATTTTGGTGCTAAGAATAGCCTCTTTACGAGAACCCCTGGGATCTAAAATGCTCCTGAAAAATCCACAAGTATACCTGGCTGATTAGCCGACCTTTTCATGAGATAGAGAGCTTCAAGCTGTATGTATATATTGTAAATGAAATCCTTGTGCGGTAACTGAAAGTGATACCTTTTAAGAGGATGATTCACAAAGTGTAGCGCTTAGATTTTAGCTGACTGACCATTTCCGTCGTTTTTTAAACTACAAAGTAAGGAAAAAAACGAAGTAAATCACTAAAGTAAACCTTTTACTATATTTTTTATTCCATATATTACACCAAGTCCACCTTTCCCTGCAATCAAGTGACTATGAAGTTATTTTCTAGGAAGAACCGAACTGCTCCTCCCACTTGGGTTAAAACGCTAAATGGATCCTGTTCTTTTTGTGTGTTCTTCCTTATTTTACGCTAATTATGTGAACGGTAACCAGCAGGAGATAATCATCTCGCTGTTTTTATTTTAATTCAACAACATTTACATACATGATGATGCCACATTTAGGCACAAAACCAAAATATCTTATGTAGATCAGCTAATTTTCTCTCGAAACTTAATCTCTGGCATTGGAAGATGAAATATTTCAAAGTGTTTTCAGGTCACTTTTCTGCTCAAATTGGTTTCTCACAATCTCTTTTCTTACAATTTATAATACCCAGAGAATGATTGTAATCCGTATCCCAGTAAAACTTATTATTCACTGGTAATCAACTCCGCCACCTTTTAATTGCCATTGTTTTTAAAATGCTTGGGCATAAGCGATGTAGCAAGAAAGTAATCTTTTAAGTGCCAACAATTCTCTCAATCTGTTGTTTTGTGTTGTGGTAAAAACAAAAACAGAAAATTTTCTCATTTCGATACGTATTATTCATCTTTTGAATAGTCATTCGGAGCGTAGGTATTATGATTATTGGAAAGTAAAACGAGTGAAACGGATTATAAAAAAGTGCGAGGAAATTTATTTCATAGGTGAGTTCCGCCTCTTTCATTTCGTGTGGGAGGTGCCCGAGCCATGTTTAGTAGAGATGATAAATAGGTAAATATTAGCTGGAAGCTTACAACTCGCAGCAGGAAACTAAAAACCCCCTTTGGTGCAGGTCAATTTTTCAAAATCTATAACAAAATCAAAATCATCCTGGTTACTTTTTTTTAATGTCTACGGAAAGCAAGTCTCTCCCTGAGCTCATCCTGGTCATACTCATTGACATGAGCATATGACTCGCATCTTGACCTCTGGTACAGTAGTTATCGATAAAGGAAATGTAGTGTCCACCCCTTTTTTAAAAAACGAGCTACCTTTCTACTACTCTCATTGTTTTTGTCTCGAAGTCTTTGGCCGACAGAGCTTCCTCAATCAATGATTTTTATGCTTTTTTTTCTCTCATTTCAATCTATGAGTGAATTTTTCTACAGACGCCAGCCAGTCGGAGAAAGATAATCGATTCATTCATGGCTCTTTCTGTAAAGAAAAAAAAACTCTTTTACGACAGACTAATAACGCTCATAGTAGCACTGCACTGACGCAATTTTTTTTTGTACTCAAAGCGGCAAAAACTTGGCGCAAAACTGCACGTGCTTTAAAATAAATAAACCCCACAGGAATCATCAGTTCCGATTTCCATTTGAAGAAACTAAAAAAACACGCACAAAGAGCCATCCTGTGACAAAATATTCAATGTGTTATGCTTTGATACGCGCTAATAGCGATTTTAATTCATCGTGTCGACTGTGTCAACAAAGTAAAGTAAGCATAAAGAGCTTATTTTTGTATCAACGGATGAGCAAAATGAAAAGAGTTTAAACGGAGAAATCACAACAATAAACAATGAGCTGCAGTGATGGTGGCGATGATGACATGAAAAACGGATGAACCACTGCTGTGGAACAAGGTAGTAATGACTATTCACATTGTACACACAGAAAAAACCCACTGATGTATTAAATTTGAATAAGTGAGAGTTCCATCGACGAAAAAAAAAGTCTTTGAATAAAAAACACATCTCACCTCCAACCTCCGCACCTTTGCCTGCTGCTAGAAAGGCCAAACAATTCTCACTTTCCTTCAGTACAGTATTGAATTGCATAGCACGACATCGCATAACCATACGCAACCCTTTTCCATTGTCCTTTGTGCAATAAGTGTGTTCTCGAGAGCGGATAAAAATATAGGTTACATAAATTTTTTTTCTCTTTTGCGACCGAAAGATCACTGTTACGGAAGCACACAGAGGAGGTATCCATACAAGATCGGGATTCATGCTGTCATCATCATTGAATACGTTTGGTCTATAATAAATCTCGCTTTTTTTTCCTGTACAGTCTTGCTATTCATGAGAGATGTAATAATAAAGCAGGAAGTTGCAGAAGAGAATACGAGAGAGAGAATGCAATTGCATTTTATTTTTGGCATGTGCTTCTTTTATTGCTTTCATTGGGATTACTATATAATTTAATTCCAAAACTCTTTCTTTTCCGCAATAAAAAAAGTCCACACAGACACAAGAAATCGTTGCAGCTTTTCGTTTGGCTCGAGCTACAAAACAAGAATAATAAATAAAAATATTTAAACCCGTTGAAGGGACAAGACACTACATTTCCGTTTCTATTGCGAGATAATTGAGCAGTTGATTGACAGAAAAATAAGTTAAGGAGCAGATGGCTGTAAGAAGCGCGATATGACGTGGTCTTGGTCAACATGCCAGCTCGAAAGAAAATCTGGAAAGATCCGTTAATGAGTTTTTATTCTCGCGAGAAAATGTGCATATGTCCAAAATAAATGATTTATGCTGCGTTTTTTGGCGAGATGCGAGATACCATCCAATAAAAAATCTTTCAAAGTTTAAATTAACAAAATGGCCAATTTTGATTTACTATGTTACTGTACCAGTTCGTGTAGCTACTAGTGTGGTCTCTCAACTTGCAAAAGCAACAATTTTCATGCCATCTAATAAGGGTAGTAAATTTTGTCGTTATCTTTGGGAGAGTAGGACCCGTGAATCATCTTTGCCTGCCCTCTTTGTGGAAGTCACTATTTTACCTGTTTTAAGAAGCTTCATTTTGTAGAAACCCTGAAAGATAAAAATTGACCTTAAATTGCTGTCATTGGAATTGCTTCGTTCATGAAAATTGCGTTCATCCTCCTCATTATTGCAAGCCCAGCTATTCTTTTTTTGAAATAATAGCCTCATCATCAGCTTCTGCTGCTTCTGCTGTTGCCTAATTTCAGAAGAAAGCTTGACTATTTGGCTTGATTGATAAAAGTTAATATAAAATTGTGCTTTGTACGCTTCCAGGTCCAAGCTACTAAATTGTGTGCGTGTGTGTGGCAAGCTATTATGCTGCTGACGCTACTGGGCTTATTGGAGACATTATATAGGTACATATATTCTCATTGTTGACGTATGTGTAAACTTTTGAAAATTCAATAAAGTCACCAGACCATGTCTTTTTTATTACATTTCTAGTTATAATATGCATCATCATCATTGTTTGGTCTACTTTGGGGCCAACGAATTATTGGAGGTTGTGGTAAACGCCCAGTTTACGATGAAAGGATAAAGCTTTTATAATGCATTTCTACTACACTCACATTTCAACAAATTCTCAACTTTTATTGTCATTTTTTAACAAACTGGAACCGGTTTAGATATACTAGACGAGGGACACTCTCCATTGTCAACTGGCTTGTTGTTGACAGGAGTATAAAACAAGCTTTGCTAGCTCGCGTTTCATAACATGTAGGTTTGTATATGTACCTACATAGTTGCATTACTTACATTTATCTTCACACAATAATAGATGCTATTTTAAAAATGTATGTACTACGGCTCTATAACAGTTGCATCTGCAAGATTTCAAGAATTTCGAAAGAAAATGACAAAATATTGTGTCCTGGTACAACTTTCCTGAAATCCATACATTTATCATTTATTTCAAACTGAAAAAGAAATTTCAACTTAAAGTTAACGGTTCGTTGACTTTCTCATCCTCTCTTATTGCATTTCTCCGCAGTTTCTATCACAAAAGGACAAACACTAAATCGTCGTTTTTTTCATTTTTTCAGAAATAAGACAATTTCATTCTAAAGTACACATACATATTACATACAACTGAATGGAGGGAATAATATTAAAGCAGTTACACATGATGGCCTTTTGTGCCTCCATAAAAATCAGTCTAGAGACACATGTCCTTTGATATTCCAATTGTGTGTGGCTCTCCTTGACTGCTGCGCATTTCAATTTGGCTTTTCCAAAGACACATAATACGTTTGGCATATAGACTTGAGCTGAGTTTTATATGACATTTCCAAAAACAAGGAAAATACATTGATACGCTTTCGCTCTTATGGTTCGTGTAGTTTGAAACTACCTTTGAAATTGAATATTTTGTGGAGGCAGCAAGCAAAAGTTTGTCGTTCCTGGTTCCTGTGTTGACGTTTCCAAAGATGATAAAAAGGTTTAAAATGACAAAACTTTTATCGGAAACTTTTTTTCAGGACTTCTTTAGATCTCCCTAACTTTCAATTTTGGATTCAGTACGACTGTCGTTCTCTCTGATGCTATACGAGAGACAGATATGTAAAATGAACGTGCATGTAGTTTCCAGCTGAATGCTTTCCGGCTCGTTTCGGTGACTTGTCGGAGGGGAATAAAAGGGGTAGCGAATGGCAAGAGCGACGGCAGCAAAAGATGAACTGTGTGTGAAAAAGACAAATTGGTGGCTCGTTTGGAGAGGAATAATTTAACTGGAAACGCAAGACTAGTATCTAATGACAATGATGACTACTGTTATATGTCAACAAGAATATAGTTGACTGGAAAAGTTGCAGAAACAACAATATAATAATTTTGAGCAGCCTAGCCTAGACTCGGAAAATATTTTGAATTCCTGGAACCCGTCTGATATTATGGATTGAAATGGCGTGTGCAGGTCGATGCCGAGATAAGTCCCCGCAAGAACAAATTTTGGCGAGATTGGCTAATGCTCAGGAACAGAGAGCACAAAATGCTTTGGTGGGATGCAGAGGACGTCGACAAGACGAGGACGTAGACACAAGACAAGCAGGCGAACCACAAGACATTTCACTAACCGCTTCTGCCGATGTCATACATTATGATTCAAAAATTGACCAGAATGCGCAAATGCTATACCTTGATGAAGCTTACGATGAACGGGATTCCGAAATAGCAACAAAAGTAGCAAGTCGTTCATCTGCGGAGCGTTATTTGCTTGGAAGGCAGGCATCACAAAGGTCAAGGTCGGCACCGCCACAGGGAAGGGTAGGTAAACTCGGGGCAAATTTTCCTTATGATGAGCGACAAGACCCTCGACAGAAGCAGTCTTCTCGGGAAGAAGACAATGGAGCTAGAGGTCGTAGTCCAACGAAAAAAGTAACATATGGAAACGATAATGCACCGGGGACAGCATCTAGTGGCCGTTGTTTCCAATTTTTTCGTGGCCAAGATGACATAGATAAGGACGATAGTGATTACAGCTTTCCAGGTGACAATTTGCAATTCTACTCTAAAAAAAACAACCTTTTCATATAGAAATTTCAATATAACTTCCAGCTTCAGTTTCGCAAGTTGTGCGGAACAACAGCAAACAAAGCAACTCCAACGGTAGTTTAAGACTGTTTCAGTTTAAAGCTGCTTCTCGAACAGCGTCCCCTCGAGCTTTTGAAGAAGGCGTATCAATAGAAGATGAAGACTTTATTAATATGAATCCCAATCCCAGTTACCGGCCAGCAAATCGGTATTCCATCGACTCCATCCCTGGTGTTGATGACGTGGGCGACTCAAATGCGTCCACTATCTACGGGAAAGATGTTCTCCCTTTGCCCATCGAAATCCCTGACAATGTAGCTGACGCAGAAGCATTTCGACGATATCTTTCTGTAAGACGAGGAGCAATAACTCCAGTTCGACAACACGCATTTGAAAAATCAGTACGTGAAAAAATCGCACTTTTTTATACTTGTGTATCGTATAGAACCAATCGTGTCCTTCTTACGAATCATTAGGAAGAAGATCGAGAAAACCGGAGATGGGTTTGACAGCAAGTGGAAAGTTAGGACAAGATGCGAGTCGAAGAACTACATCACTGTCACATGCCATAATGACACTTGCCCTACTCTCTGCCTCCATTTGCCAGTTGAGGTTTCTGATTTCTTATTCGCATGTTCATGCTTACCCGTACTTAAATTACTTTCTAGTCTTCACTAGTATTATTCTTGAGGTAAGTTATAAAAGTGTTTTTAAAAAATAGCCAGTTCTTGATTGAAACATAAACTACTTTAAGAACTGGAATCTCGAGTTTTTTTCTAATTGTAACATTTTTATTGTTACTTTGTGGTTTTATTCTGACCAGGTAGCTGCAGGTATAGGATATGTCATGATTGCCAGATGTACTTATGATGACGTCCAGTCAGAAGCTATTCATAATTACTTGATATTTGCCCTGTTTATCGTAGCCGTGTCGAATGTAGTCCTTGCTGCTTTTGCATTTGACGACCATCTTTGTGATTTAAGTGTTATTAAGAATCGAGTGAATGCTGTAGCCGCTTCATCTTCGGGAGCACTAGGCGAAGATCAGCAGATTGGGCAACCAGTACCGAGGTCACCATCAACAAATAAACAGATGGATATGCGATATATGCCGCTAGAATAAAAATATAGAAATAAAGAATTGTTTTGGATTAATATGAAATGCTAATATTTGCCTAAACCTTTTATATGTACGGAAAACTCGGCATGTTACATAATTTCACCACCGTACCTGATGAATGTTCAGGATCCACCTCTATATCCACCTGCCTGTTAATATTTCTGGTCTGCTTGACTTCTTTCACACGAATGGGCTGTCCTTCAAGATCAAAAATAATGTTTTCCTAGGCCCATGCCAAGTATCACGCAACAATTCGCTATCATTTTTCTATTTGTCGTTCTAAAAATGTATGCGAAAAAATTGCACTTTGTGTCATTCTTGTAAATCCTCAAAAACGCCCCGGCTGTTTTTACAATTTTGAGTTACAACTCCTCTCATGTTAGATACATATTCCCAGCATTGAGGAATATATAGTAAAACATGTCCTTATGAATGAAAAGTTTAAACCACATACTACTTTCCGGTAAAGATTTGTGCTGATCAATAGCAAAACATTAGTTTGGGCTTTCCTGTTTGAAGGGTTCCCTTCCGTCATTGCACTTTTCCTCATTTATCTTCATCCCTGCCACATTTTCCAGCTGGATCATTACACACAACACATTTTAACTTCTTTTTTCGTGTGTTCAAATCGAATTGACTATTTACTGGCTTGTATATTTTGGGCTGATGCAGCATCATCACCATAAAAATTGAACAGTAACCAATAAAGCGTTTTTTCGCCAATAGATCTATCCGTCAAGTAAATTGCATTAGATAGAGTCATTGTTGTAAACAGTCGGCCCGGGGGGTCCTCATTTGATTATCTGCTATCCATCCCCCGGTTCAGCTTTTCCCAGAAAAGTGTGTTAACCATGTAACAAAATTCAAGTAGCTGTATCCAACCGATTCGATACTCAGCTTGAACAAAATGCGTACAATTTCTACTCCCTGCTCTCTGATCAATTTCGTTGCGTAAACATTTGTCATCGGCAGGACAAAAAAGAAAGCTACCCTTTTCCTACAGAGACCCACGTACATTTTTGTCAACCATTTCTCTTCGTTGTACAGTAATAAACTTCACAGCGAGTTAACGTTTCCCCTAACTTTTACCATCCCTAACCAGTTCAATTGAAATTTGGCAAACATTTTAGTGGGTAGTATGGTTTTGTGGCAGGGTGACTTGATTTCGGTTGCACGGACAAAGATAATCAAAATGTTGTGATTTTTCTTTAGGGCAGATTTTTATTTTGATGAGATTTTTCATTTAAGTCGTTATTTTGCTACCACTCGAACATCAAGTATGGATAAGCATTGACGAGAAAATGAGTATGATGTTTGGACTTTTTTCATCGCATTAAACGATATAAGCTTTGCCCATGTCATTTCTCAACACTTTATATAAATGCAAAATTTTAAGTAAAAGTAAATGAAGCTTCTGAATTCAAAGCGTCTGAAAATATTCTTGTTATGTGTTTTGCACAAAATTTTAAATGTGGGACTTGTTTTAAAATATGCGATAAGTGTAATATTAAATTGCTCATTTTGTGTTCTTATGTCGAGCAAAACACATTGTCTAACCTTTGAGCTTACTTCATAGCCTCAATTCATGTTTTCAATAAAAGGCTCATAGTATCCGTTTGTTTGGTTCGTTTAGAACGTAATCTGAACATTAACTTTGTTGGATTAAAGCATCTTCCTATTTTGTAATACCACCACAATAAATATATTTATCATGTCATTCCTCTGTACTCACGGCTGGCTTCAAAAAGCAAAATGCCAGCAGCATAACCAACGGGCACAAAAAGACTTTCAACTCGTCCGATGCATATACCCAAAATGACTTTAGATTTGGTTTTATATCAAAGTTATACATATAAAACTAATATACCTTTGTATCCAACAATGATGATCATCTGCGTAATGAAAAAAGGAATAAAATGTTTTGTGAGCGAGAAAGGAATAGAAAGACGAGAGGAGGAAGAAGATAAAAAAGGCTGTAGAGAGTGAGTGTTTTGTATCACGGATGAAAAGAGTGGCAATGGTGGTTGGAAGACCGAGTAAAAACAAAGCACAAGCATTATAACTTTTTTGGACCTTTTTAATGGGCCAAGAGTGGCGTCTGCGGGTTATATAAGACCAAGTGTGGGCGTGTCGCACTGAAATTTGTCAGCTTTCTGCTTCGCCCTTAAGGAAGGTATAGCACCACCAACATTCACACAGCCGTGGCATATAGATCCAGAAGAGAAAAAAGAAGTTATAAGCTTAAAAATACAGTAAACCCAAAAAGCCGTTGAAAATCCATCGACTTTATGGCTTTTAATGCTTAATATAACTTTTTTCTACTCTCTCTCCGTTAGGATGAGACGGAGAACGGAACACGATGATACAAAAACGACTTGGAAGTATACACGTACTTGATGGAACGCATGATGTAAGTAGATAAAACATTGGGATATGTTTTCGAGATATATATGTATAAACTAAGATGTTCCAATGTATACCCTGATGAAGGAGAAAAGTTGAAACGATATGCTTTTTTCTCTCTTTTTTATCATCCGTACTTTTCTCATCTGCCTTTTTGGCTCGATTCCCGTAATACTCGCTGGTATAAGGAAGACATATGGAGAAAACATTAAAAAACCTCACATACATTTTTTCTTCAAAGTACCAGAAGCATCTTCGCCAAAATTGCTTGGAGCAAGGCAATTTATTTGTATGCAATGTACGTAGTTTTTTTTAAATGTAGCATTGAAGTTGATACTTTATCAATTGAACAAAGTAATCAAACATCTTGAGAAAGCAATATACCAACATAGCAAATGACGCGATGATGAGTAACGAGCCTTCAATGTAAGATATACGCGTATCTCATTTGACAGCTAGAATTCTGCTTCGTTAGCTCGCAAATGAGCTTCTGGATTTAGAATGTCTAAACAGCTTATATTTTAATCTTAAAGAAAAAAACAATAAAACTGCTTTCATTGCAACAAATCTGTGTGGTGGTATGGCATATGTAATGATTATATCCACATCCACATAATATCATACGGGTTCTCTTTTTTACAGATTACTGATACTTCGCCTAATGATCCTTATCTATTCAGAAATTGCTATTAACTAACTACAAAAGAGATATTTTTCTGTTGCAAACTTGCATGCAACCTCTAAATTATCTCGAGAGTCAAGTAAGAGATAAAAGCGAATCGTTCTTTAAAAATGCCCATTTTATTATAACGTCTTTCTTTGTATTAGTTTTTTAGTGAGCTAAATTAGTTGCTTTTTTTCCTAAAATGCTAAATCAGTTTGATTGTAATCATTCTCCGCAGCTACGACAGTCACGTCATGATGACAAAAACTTTAGCAAAAAGTTTTGGAGCGAGTTTGCTTTCGTGTTTAAATTGAAGCTTCTTAAACTGAAATGGTGTTGATTATGGATCAGTTCATTTAATCAAACGTTACCATTCATCAAGGTTCAAAAATATTCCACCTTTTAGTGGCTAATTAAACGCAACAGTTTTGAGTGAAAATTTCTCATCAAAAAGTTTTTCAATAAAAGCTCCACCGATTTAACGCTTGACTAGGATATGAATAAATAACATGCAAATCGAGCACTTCGCTACGCTTTCTTTACACACTTCGTAACTTCAAATCATTGATGCAAAAAAGACACGTGGTTTCTTCAAAAATTTGCTCAAGTGTAGACTAATCATCATGTATCCATCCATACGTCTGAAAATGTTTTGAATGAAACGAGCAATTTCTGGATAGTGAGGATGATTATAATGGACAGTTTCCAAAAGTTTGCCGTGAGTATAGAAAAGTCTTCAAAGATGCGTGTAATTTTATGGTAAGCTTTTGTGGTGACCAGAAAATAAAGCATTTGAAAGGCAGGTTCTGAAGTTATGACTGTAGGCTGCTGGGGCAATTCAATATAACTCAATTCACCCATGAGAATTGCAAAATTAGATGGTTTGAACAAAATCCACACGACTTATTAAATAGGATGATGGTTATATGATGACTGCTAATGCACAAACACAAAGAGGTTGGGTAATTGATGAGCATATGCTTCAGCTGAAGATGATCATTACTCATTCATGGAAGATGGAGATTGGACTATTTTATGGGGAAAGACGCATGAATCATAATACAGTTGAGTGAATGAGTAGTGACTGCATGTCGTCATCCTTCCAGTAAAACCACAAAGTGAAATAAAAGGTTCACTTAAAAACTCGTGCATATTCAACATTTTTTCATGTATTTATCATCATGTATTGCCTTTGTTGATGCTGCTGCTGACTTGTGAGTTTCGAGATGAATAGGAAGCAAACAGGAGCACGGAGAGAACAAGCATGCTTCATTGGCCAACAATGGGACGATAATGATACACAGACGAACCGATTTTGTAAATATTGTAAAAGATGAAATGAACGTATGGATACATATTCTAACAAATCGCACCAAACCGTCATAACAAATACGGGCTTTAATTAAACTATTCGACACTATTGACTATGCATTAAAATAACTATCGGGACAGTTATATTCGTACTAATCAAATCTGACTGATTACGCAAGTTAACACAAACTAGACATTAATGTATCCCTACACTTCTGAGAAACCCCTGTGTACAATTTCTTTCAATGGAGTCCTAGTTAGTTAGGGTTGGGAACAATTAATTGTAAGCACAACTAATATTTTTACACACACATATGTGTATCTAATTCCGCATTTCGTTTGAAGTATTAACAGTTCTAAGGAAAGGAAAAAGATAATTTATAGTAGTAGTCAGTTAGTAGTAATAGCTTACAGATCAACTAGAATCTTTTTTTTTCAGACAAGTCTCATAAAATATTCAAAGCACAAACCTTGTATAAAATGTTCATCGTAGAATTTTCAAAAAGTGTGTTTGAAATATGATGATGGAGCTAATGGCCAGGCAGATAATGTTTTACAAAGTAAAAAATGTGATTGCTATTGATATACAAGCATTTACAGAATTTTATTTAGAAAACCCGACTACGATGACGTTACCATTAAAACCAGGAAAGAGGATTATTAGTCCCGGTATGCATAATTTTTATTGCTCGTTTCATTTAAATCGTTAACCAATTATAAATGTTGTAACTTTATTCTTACATTACATTCATAACGTTTTTCTTACGCTCAAATGAAGTTCCCACAACGTCGATAAAAATTACCCGAATTGCATTTTACTTTGTATTTTCATTAAAACGTTACTTTAGTCTTTATATTAAACTCTATTACATTTTTTAAGTACATATTTACTTCGAGCATTATCTTCCTTCTTCTTCTATTGTTAAGCATGTGCAAATCTCCTCCGAAGTAATTTTTGTAGAATTTCTTTACCCTCCCACATAGCCAAAGAAATCTGTGTTTTGTTGTATATTCTCTGCACTCTGCAAATTAAATTCTACGCGTGTTTTATTTAATTATCACAAGAATTTACACTCTTATTTGCCTCTAAACGTGCAAATTACCTGGGTAGGAAATTATAAGGATTTCTTTATTCCCTGCTGGCTTTCCCACTCAGAAACAGTCAGCACAACGTATTTAGTCTATAAAAAATGGACGTTTTTTCTAGCAAGAATGTTTTAAATCTGAATATATTCAGACGAAACATTCATAATGGTAGGATGAGCAGGAAAAGCCTACATTATTCCTCTGCCAGAGCTGGCAGCACCAGAAGCTGTTTCAACAGCAGGTATCATGTTCCCTTCAGCCATGTTAATGCTAATTAAGTATCATGATGAACTTGGTGTAAAAATATATCATGCAGTCAAACACACCAGATATATCATTGCTTATGAGGTTAACCTGTTGCTTGATACTGTTGTACCACATTTTCCATGCAATTTAACAATTCACTTTTTTCTTCCTATCGGATCAGATCAAGGAAAAAACGCAGCTTGAGCTGTTGCGACTGTAGCTCAAAACGTTAATATGCACCGTAGAGGTGGAGTGAACAGAATTGTTCGTAATGTAGCAAACCTAATAATTAAAATTGAAAACTTTTTTTGCAGGCACAGGCGCTGTTTATTCAAGTGATGTGAGCGATGTGTATATGTGTTGTGTACGGAATATGTCAGAAATATTTTGCACGAAAGAGCCTCATACAGGCTGCATATGTGCCATAAAGCATTGCGCAATTATTTTGCCTTGAGATAACACTATAATGTCTACTATCACATTCATCGTTTTCCTCTCAGCTACTAGTTTTACGCATTAATTACAAAGCTTCGCATAGAAGGCAGAGATAGATAGATTATTGGATAAAGTTGATTTTCGAGCAGGTCTCTTCTGGCTCGCTAAAAATATTTCTAAGAAATTGGACATTATTTTTTAGATCAAAATGTATGATAATTTTCAAAAAGTTGATGTATAATTGTTCTTAGGAAATGTCACTGATGCATTGCGGAAGAGAAACTAAACGAACTGGCGTTTACAAAGGAAAGTAGTTTTTTAAGGACCTCAACACCCACTGTCGCGACTGAATTTAGAATTGTACGTTAACGATTACTATTATTACTAAGTTAGGGTTGGGAACAATTAATTGTAAGCACAACTAATATTTTTACACACACATATGTGTATCTAATTCCGCATTTCGTTTGAAGTATTAACAGTTCTAAGGAAAGGAAAAAGATAATTTCGAACTGGCGTTTACAAAGGAAAGTAGTTTTTTAAGGACCTCAACACCCACTGTCGCGACTGAATTTAGAATTGTACGTTAACGATTACTATTATTACTATTGCACATATATGGAGGCTTATGGCTCATTAAAAGTAGAATATTAATTAGATTTAGGACGCTATGAGTTATAAAATTCACTCAGTTATAGATTTTTTCCTGTGTTGCTTCTTCAGCGGTGACAAAAGGATGTCTTTTTCCTTGCGAATCATAAAGAATGTGGTGTTTAACGGTTAAAAGTTCATTCATCAAAACCATCACATGATTAATTACTGTTGAGCAAATAAAATACACAATAAATTTCAACAATCAACAATAGGGGATGAGCAGGAGGATGGGTACTGAAATTATAATTACAATTAATTACACAGGGAAATATACATGCATAACTCTTGCGATGGTGGTAGATGAATTGTGCAAAATGCGAGAAGAAATATAGTACGATCTAACTGACAGCCCAAGTTCTCAAGCAAGCAGTACCACAACAAGACCACCTTTTCGTGATGAGAATTAGTTTTAATAAAAAAATGTAATTACCATATTGTATTGCAGAAACGTTAAATAGACACGATACTAAAAACCCTATACTTGATGTATACTTTGAGGGCAGTCAAGACACAAAGCTGTATATTGATCTATTTCTAGTTGTATTTGAGGAGGAAAAAAAGAATAACAGTAAATTTTAAAACGTCTTCAGAATGAATTGATATATCTGCAATTTTTGATGGGCTTGTGTGCGCTCTTCCCATCATCGTCCGCATGAACCCATAACGAATAAACTTACAGCCCATCAGCAACACATTACGCTTAAATAGCCAATCGCTACTTTTAATTAATGGGATCTTTCCTTTAAATGCAAAATGGTTTATTATAAATCAATTCATCATATTGCGCTTCTTGATAATGCACCAGGTAAGAAACTCATGTATCTAATAAAGAATGAAATAAAATGTAGACATAAATAGCGGCCAGAAACGTGTTACAATGATAAATGATGGTGAGGTTGGGAATGCATGTTGAGTGAAAATTGATTGCTTGTACATCACATAATTAACTTATTATTGGTATTTCAAGCAAACTTATTTTAACTGTACGCTTTATGCGATTTAAACTTCATGGTACGAAATGCCTCAATGTAATACGTAGTGAGGGATGTTTACTGGCACTAATATTTGATCATTATCAGAAATGAAAATTGAAGAGGAAGATAGCGAATACAGCAATTACGACCGAAATAAAAAAAACGGTACATGAACTACATCCAGCATATATGCTATATAGCATATAGTTGGGAAAATGTAACGCGTTAAATGAAAGGAATGTAACTATCGGGGATTTTGATTGCTCATATAATGAGTAAAAGGGTTGTAATTACATCGTTGCAGGCGAAGATGTCACAGTTTTTTGTTTAAAAATGGGGATGCTATCACTGTCATCAAAATCGCCCCTCTGGTGTCAAATTAGGTGGGAACATGGACGCATTATGTGTTTTACCTGTAATGAGCATATCAAGTAGGTTTTAAGTGTATTTACCTTTGCTTTGTTTTATCATAAAATCCTACGTTTTTTAACCGCCTACTTCGTAACCCCTACTATTTATTCAAGTGTTCTTAGTTTAAAAAGCTAAAATTGAATTATTTAAGAAGAATATATTTTTTTGTGATTCGCGTCAAGAAAATGCCTCGATTCAACGCTATACAATTCCCAACGCGGGGATTTCCCAGCTATGATGAGCTAAGGAAAGTTTTCCTGTGATAAATTTCTTCTTTTGAAATCAGTAAACTGGTCCTTCGAATGACTTTTTCTTCTCCAAAATCTAAATCTTACTAATCGTAACAAGCACCCTGCAAGCAAATTAATCACATAAAATATTACCAGTGCAGCATAGCAAGCTATAATGAAACCCTTGCAAAGATCCAATTTACTTGTTTAATTTCCTTTGTCATATTTTCCTGACTTACTTCATTTTATGCTTCTGCATACCATCTCCTTGCATCTCATGGTTATGAAAAATTAAAAGGATGAGTAATGGGCCAACAAAAACAGATAATAAAATAGGCAGCAGCACGACGTGCTTACTGTCATTACTACATTTAAAATGCTACAAGTTTACTGCCATATTCTTCTGTGATTGACGTGCACGCATATTACAACTTTATGAACTATGCATGTCTGCGTATTGTCTTCTTTTATTACTAAAATGCTGTTTCCGAAGCATTTTCTATGGTCATTCAAAATGACAGAAAAATTCTTGACTGTATGTTGTCCTCGTAGTTTATCTGTTCACAGTTGTTCATCAAGTCATTTCGATCTTTTAGTTTGTCTGAAAAAGTATGCATATAAATCAGTTTGACAACATGATGCACAAAAAAAATTGTACCGTTGCTAGGTTCATGCATTGTCTCAGTCACCTAGTCATCAGCAATTAGCCATCTTACATTTCCGACAGTTCAATCCAACACTTTATAATGGACAGTGGTTTAGTTTCTGCTAGGTTTCCACACGCTGCTTGTTCATTATTATGTTGTATGTTGTGTACCATGTTCACAACTCACTTATTCTCGGCTAGGATTACAAGTTACGGGCATAACTTTTTTGGTCGTGTGTTTGTCTTGTGCCCTCGTGGATTCTAATCTGTATCTGATTATTACGATACATTTAAGCTTTTTTCGGATATTTGCCACAGTGTGTCAATAACAACTCCATTTCCCACGCAAATGAAACGCTGCATTAACTACTACACATAAAATACCGTTTAAATAATGCTAAAAGGGAATGTGGTCCACAACTAGGCAAGGCCGCAAAATATATTGTCGATCGTAAAGTGATGCGTCCTGTTTGATAGCACCATAAAAAAGTCAGCGGGATGGGTAGCAAGTAAGCTTTACGTGTTCTGTCGAAAGCCCTTGTTTTTCTAAAATAAAGCCATTCCACAGGAAAACACCTCGTTTGTCATTTCGACAACATTATTCAAAACGGATTTTCTTTACATCAGTTGCGGAGGTTCCATGAACTGGGCTGTAGAACACACGGGATAGAAATGGGCATTCTATGGCAGAGGCCACAAAGCTGACAAATTGTCGACTGTAATCTTCAGTGTTCATGTAGAGGTATCTTTCTGTTTCGCTAGCGTGATGAAAATAATTGATGAAATGCGATTTTGATTATTTTTAATGGAAAGTACAGTATTTATTACACAAAAAGCTACAATTAAGTAACTCAATAACGTTAATAACATATTATAGTATTTCAGTTAGCAATATCAATCATAATTAATAATGCAGGTGATGATGCCTACGATATATTATGAATATAATATTTTATAGGATAGAATAACATGATGTATACAAGGTATTACTAGATCAGTAAGATTTCATAATTAGCTATGCATATTTGCAGTATTTACACTATGAACTATTCACACGCTGAGTTTACAGAGATTACTATAATTTGATTTGTTTTTTTCTAAAAATCGCTGTTTTCTCTAACCGGGATTTGAAGTTGGTATAGCGTACCTATATGTACAGTATTATAGAACTCTATTTATTTGCGCTACCGTCTACACAACCTGTTTTGGGATTTAAAACTTTACGTGTCTCAACAATGCTGCTGTCTAAGTCATTTTTAATAATAATAAGCTTGTTACTTTTATATAGCAATGCTGTATAGTTAATATATTTGAATAATAATTAAGTTAATATATTTAATAGCTTTTTACGTGTAAAACTCGTGTTGCTTATTATACTTTACTTTCTAGATTTGAGGTTTGATATCTTGCGTCATTCCTAAACCAACAGCAGGAGACATGGCATGGGGTGGCAAGGGTGGAGTTGTCACAGATGACGCTGGACTGTTGGCAGAATTAGCCTCTGACTGACTATTGTCATCCTCATCCTCTTCACTTCCACTTCGCTTCGTTCCATTCGTGCCGTTACCGTTCCCACTAGAGTTGTGGGTCTTGACGTGTTTTGACAAGTGGTCACTCCTCATAAACCTGCACAGAGCAGAAAATAAAAATGAAACATGAAAGGCTTCAGAACAGAACATTATCATGCCATGGCACGAGAAAAGATTGAAATATTCAACCAGTCGTGACAGTTAGTAGTACGTTTATTCGTTCTTATTTTATATCACGACATCATGCTGCAAAACAAGGATTCTAGAAGTCAGGTACTACAACAACTTGAAGCTATACTATACGCTATTGACAAAGCCCTTCTACAACTTCGGAGAAAGGAAATTGCAAATGCTTCTCGAAATA